>JAODGB020034061.1:0-107153 GCA_027574905.2 Earota dentata
TCATGTCTTATTGCGGATTCGTCCGGGCATTCAGCGCGCTCCTCAGCCGCTAATCCGGCCGGTTGATGCTCGGGCGCGCGCGCGCGCGCGCCACGGCCGAAGCCGCTCAGCGTCCGGTGCGCGGCGCGCGCGCGCGCGGCTTTGCTCGTCGGCGCATTTCATGGGAAACGATAAATTTATCATTTCATGGCGACACTTTTATTGTTTTATAGCGCGCATTTTTCCTCGGCGAATGTGCATGATACACACGTGTGTGTCATCGGTGCGCGGCGCGCAATTGTCGCCGCCAAGCGAAATATCGCGCCGGCCCGAAGAGGGCACACCAGAGGCCGTGAGAAGCTGGCCCCCTTTTCGGCGTGTCGCCGCCGCGCCGCGGCACACACGCGGCGCGCGCCTCGCCGCCGATTGGCGCGAGCAAAAAGAAAATTCGAGCGCTGCGGAGACAAAAGGCGACCGAGCGAGAAGTAGTTTTCCAGCGCCGCGCCGGGGTAATTTAATTTCCAAAAACTAATTTTGAGCCGCAAAGCTGAATGAAGTCGTGTGCCTGCGTTGCTTCCTTTTTTTTCGGGCTCCCTCAATTCAATTCACGCTTAATGAACTCGCCGCGGCCGGAGTGCCGAAAGTCGCGAGCGGGCGAAGGGCTTTGTGCATGCCGCCCGTGCGCCCGTCGCCTGCCCTGCGGCCGAATTTAAAGGCCCCAAAGAGCGGGGCCCCGCGTATATACTCCGCCACTCCGGAGCAATAAAAGTGCGCTTCAGGTGTCGGCATGCCTTCGTCGAGCCTTTCTTCTCGGTGCGCGTCGCATCGTTCTTCGCCGCTTTACGTAACAATATGCTTCGGCTGGACGCGGACGTCTTCCTCCTTTTTTTGCCTTCCTCGTCTTCCACGCGCCATTATTTCGCGCTTTAATGACGCGCCCATATAGCCTTTGCCCTATATATTATTCACAGTATCGCCGGCAAAAGGGGCCGCGGCGAAACAATGGCAACGCATTTTAAGCTATCCATGATGGATCGTAAGCAGCGCCGAGCCTCGGACGGCGATCCGGCGAACGCTTAGCAACATTTAAACGAGCGACTTCAATTGCATACTCGCTTGTATACTAATAATAAAACATTAATCCGGCGCGCTCGCCGCTGGCCGCAAACGAGGCCCGCGCGTCCTGGGCGACGACGACAGCTCGTAGATTACACTCTGCGGCTGCTTGTGCAGCAGCCGCCGCGCCGGGCGGCGGCACTCAAGACGGGGTCCCGCTCGATCGGGTGCGGCGCGCACTGCAACCAGGCCGCGCGCCCGAACAATCACCAATTCGTTTGCTGAATGCGCCGCGCGTACGATGCATAAACAACATAATTTAATTGAAAATGACGCGATTTTCGAGATATATGGCGGGCGCAAACGAACGCCGCGCGGCCACAATGCCACACGACGCCGACCATTGTTCGGCGGCGGCCTGCGCCGCTTTTGGCGGCGCGCATGAAGTCGCGCCGGCATTGCGCGCTGATTTGAATGAGTTATTTTACAGATCGTGAAGCGCGACACAATGACAAACGCCGCCGTGCGCCGCCCAACGAGGGATCAAAACCTTTGCTAAATTGCAAATTACAAAGGAGCCAACGCGATCCAACCGGACGCACCAGTACACACACACGCACACATGCACAACCATCAGTAAAGCAAAGAAATATGCACCTATTCAAAATCTCTACTGCTTTACAGTCTTCAAGAAGCTTTGACTTCTAATCTTTACTTCTTTAATCGCCGGCGCACCGGCAAGGCAATTAATCTAAATCTAAATTGAATGTGGTTGCCATTCAGGAGTGGGATTTTGGGTAATCTCTGCATCATCAGAGATGACACAACAATGAACTTCCTAGGAGCACGGAAACAAAAAAACAAGTAAAATTCAATCACGCCGCGAAAAAAACGCGTTCTGTATCGGTACACAGGAATGTGCTGTGTTTCTCACTTCTATCAAAATCTAGATTCTAGAAGACTAGAAGCAAAAGAAGTGTTGTGATATGCCTCAGCCCAGCGCATGCACACACACACAGGCACACACACAGCACCACCGGCGTGGTTGTGTTGACAAAAAAATCATATCAAAGTCGGCCGGCTTTGTAGACTTGCCGTCGCCAGAGGTGGTCTGCCTGCTCCGTGCGTGTGAATTCCGCATTGTCCATGCATCGCGGCGCCCCCCACCACCGGCGGCCGCCGCCGCGGAGCACCGCCTCGCCGGCCAATCGCGGGCGCCGCGGCGAGAGCCTCAAACGCGCCGCTGCCACGGTCGATCGAGCGCGGGGGCGTGGCCTGGCGAGGAGGTACCGCCATGCGATCCATCGGGGGTACCATCTAAGTAGCGCGGCGCGCTCGCATCCTTGGTCAGTTCGCTCCCAGAGTTCGAGAAGTTGCGGTGCGCATATGCATTTTGGTGGTACCACACGCCAGCCGTTGCCGTTTCGCCCCCCCACGAAAGCTCTCGTTCGCAGTGCACGCGCAGCAAAGCACAACAACCGCCCCGCAAGTACAGCGACTTTGTTCCGCCGTCCGGTGCAAGTGTTTGGTTAAATGGCAGTGTCCGCCTTGAATATGTCGCCGTACTTCACCGGATATCCTTTCCAAGGTAAGTGTTTTCTGTGTAAAAGAAGTGCGCGCAAATCATCAACTCCCAGTCTCAGATTGATCCAGATGTGCTCTTCAATCAGATGATGCGGTTTAGGTGTCAGAGCTACCTGTACCTGTACCTGTACCTGTACCTCGACCTGTACCTGGTCAAGCATCAGATCTCGAGATTCAATCCGTAATCGAGCCCCCGCGATCTGTAAAGCGCTTGTGATCCGTGGGCGTTCGGCGCGTATGTAAATTTCGGTGCCGGCCGTTCAAAGGCGAACGTCATCGCGGACACCTCGGGACGGGCATGCCCGCGCTGCATTACGCGTCGCGGCGGGCCGCGGCGAAGACGGTCTCACGTCGCAGAGCAGGCGGCCGGCGGTGCGCGCGCGCGCGCGGCGCGGCTCCTTTGATCTCCGGTGGACTAATGCCTGTTTTCATCAACGCCCGGGTACTACACCTGATTCAATAACTCGCCGAGCTCTATTACGTCCGCAATGCGGCACACCATCAATTTCATTCGTGTCCGCTTCTTGCCGAACTCATTCACTAACGTAACGCACGTCCCATGGGCATGGGCATCGGCCGCTCGCATCATCGCGCTGGACAACGCCATACATCTCTTCGGCGCGGCTTTGTCTTTTTTTCCACATATACCGACTTTTTTTTTAATTTCACGTTTTTTTTTTAATGCACCGAATTGTATAATGAAGTAATAATGAGAAAGAACTGATAGTTTAGCTCCTCTGACAAAACACCGCCTTTTTTCAGATCTTGCTTCCAATTCCAATTTTCGTAACGATTTTCAATGTTTTCGATTTTCTATTGTCATGGAAACACGTCGTCATCGACGTGCCGAACGCAGTGAGAGTGTAATGCATGAGAAAGCAGTCTGTAATCTTAAGACCCTAGACCTAGACATCAAAGAGAAACATTTATGCATGATATTATGATCCGTCAGAAGAAAGCAGATCTGTAAGAATAATAGGCCGGTCGAGGAGGAAGGAAGAAAGGTCGGCGGTCGGCACCGAGCGCGGGCACACATGCACACACGGCTGAAAAGAAATCAACAAGGGTGGTCTGTTAACACCCAATTGAGCAATCATTGTGGTTAATTGATTCCTCTTTAACAATCACTTGACCATTCCGTACCACCTCGCCAGGCCTGCACGCACAGGTCTTTGGCATGCTCTTATTATAATCCAATAAACGTTCGTTCTTCTTTTACGTTTTCCTCCTCCTGTGCACCGCGCCATATCATTATCATTATGTGCTCGTTAAGTCCTTCTTTTGTGCTCAACCCAAACGCGGTTTCTTTGCAGGACAAGGCCGTGTTAACCAACTTGGTGGTGTTTTCATCAATGGCCGTCCATTGCCGAACCACATTCGCCTGAAGATCGTTGAGATGGCATCCGCCGGCGTTCGTCCTTGCGTCATCTCGCGCCAGTTGCGGGTGTCGCACGGCTGCGTCTCGAAGATCCTCAACAGGTATCAGGAGACGGGCAGCATCCGGCCGGGCGTGATCGGCGGCAGCAAGCCGCGCGTCGGCACCGTCGAGGTGGAGAAGCGCATCGATCAGTTGAAGCAGTTGAATCCTGGCATCTTCGCATGGGAAATTCGGGACAAATTGGTTAAGGTGTGTATTCATTTGTCATGAAAACATGTTGCTTGGGAGCTTTTGAATGGTCATTCGATCAGATTGTACTAAGAAGTGTCCAATTTGCTTGCAGGAAGGCGCATGCGACAAGAACTCTGCTCCGTCGGTCAGCTCCATCGGGCGCTTGCTGCGCGGCGGGCGCAAGGAGGACTCCATGGACCGCAAGAATCATTCCATCGACGGCATTCTCGGTAAGTGCAGTCGCATTGCACAGATGCGCACAATTGCGCGCGGTGCGTGTTTAATGTGTTTATATCAGCTGCATCGTGCGGCATGCCATATAATTCAACGCGCTTAATTATTGACACGCTCGGGTGGTAAGCCGCTAAAGGCGTACTTAAATCGACGCGTCCTTCATTCGGCTTGGCTTAGCGGTGGTCGCACGATGATGATTGGCCCCGCAGTGCACACAGCTGGTTAATCTCTTCATCGATGCTCACAGACATGTCGCTTGTTGCAGGCCCCGCGTCCTCCTGCGACGAAGACACCGACACCGAGTCCGAGCCGGGCATTCCGCTGAAGCGCAAGCAGCGCCGCAGCCGCACCACCTTCACCGGCGAGCAGCTCGAGGCCCTCGAGCGCGCCTTCGCGCGCATGCAGTACCCGGACGTCTACACGCGCGAGGAGCTGGCGCAGAAGACCAAGCTGACCGAGGCGCGCGTCCAGGTGTGGTTCTCCAACCGGCGCGCGCGCCTCCGCAAGCAGGTGAACTCGCAGCAGCTCAACGCCTTCAACACCATGTCGCTGCAGTCGTTCCCCACCGTCCAGCAGCACTACCCCGAGAACGTCGGCTCCTTCAACCAGGCGCCCTGGGCGCAGCAGCCGTACGCCGCCAGCGCGCTCTCCTCCAGCCTCGCCACCGCCGCGCCCGCGCACCACGCCTCGCCGACGCACACGCCCACGCCGCCCACCGCCGCCAACCAGGGCCTCTCCGGCGTGCCGGCGTGCGTGCCCGGCGTCTCCAGCGCGCTCTACGCCTCGTACAACGCGAACGCCGCCGGCATGGAGCAGAACTTCGGCTATCAGATGACGCAGATGAGCCCCAACCAGCACAGCATCTCGCCGCCGGTGCCGCAGGCCGGCGCGCCCGTCGGCAGCGCGGCGAACGCCGTCTGGGGCCATCATGGCGTGCACGCCGCCGGCAGCAAGAAGCCGGAACAAATCACTTCGGCATGGCACGAGAATTACAGGTAGGTTTCAATTTGGTTTTTGCGCGGCGCGCTCTGGTAGAAATGGAAAGAAAGCATTCGCAATTGAGCGATGGCAAGAAAAATCGGCCGGCGCGACGCTCGTTTCAGGGTACGCGCAAAAAGCGATTGCTTTTCTGTGCAAACAGTCGGGCTCCTGGCTGCTGCAGCCATACTGGCATCGCGGCCATGGTGCAAGGCGCGCTTTCTCGTCTGCGCAGTTTTCGCGGCGAGAAACGCCGAATGCCGGCCGGCTAAACGTCATAAACGCGAAATTTCCACACGGCTTCTCACGGCCGCGTCGCAATTAAACAAAATAATGGCGCCGTTTTCGTGCGAGTGTGCGTTCTGATCGGGGAAGCGAGCGGACGTAATGATCGGGGCTGATACCCGCTCCGACTGTGTAACTCGTGACTAAACCAATATTTTCTTTTGCAGTTTGTTCGCCGCTGGTGGCCACTACGGCGCTCACTCGCCCACCGAAGCCAAGTCCGGATATCCTTACTTCGGCGCGATGGAAATGTGCACGAGTCGGGTGCACTGAGAGTTTTAAAACCACTGATACACACATGCACACACACACGCACACAATATACACACGCACACCAATGTACATTCAAAGCAGCAATAACTTATTTTAAACGCTTGGTTAGTATTTTGGGCAGAGAGGAAATGATACGAGTTTAAGCAAATATTTATATCTAAATGTAATATTACGGTGTAGTCCGATAGGTTGAAACTGTGTTTGCGTTTGCAAATTTTGACATTTTTTAGGCCTTAGACATGTATTATCGTCGAATTGTTGCTCGGTTACGATGAAAAGTTTATCTGTACATAGCATATAGCATTGCGCAATCGTTCGATATAAGTAAGGCAATCTTAAGTAATAGGTATTTATACATTTATTTTTTTATTGAAAATAAAAAATTTCAAATGCATTCGCTGTGTTTTTCCCCGCAGCCGCTCGCGCGGCATTGTGGTCCTAAAAATATCCCGATTGGCTGTGGTCATTTAAAACGTGTACGCTTCGCGGAACAACTACTAAATACACTCGGCGCGCGCATGGCGACCGAAAACAATGCGCCTTAAGCGTCGCTGTCGGCTACGCGCATGCGTGGATTACTTCATACCTTCTTGACGTCGCCGGCGAGTTGCAACTCTTGTTGCACGTCTCGTAGAAACTGAAAGGAAATCGTTGGCGCTGGGATGCGAAAAAAAATGGTGGGAAGTCTAATTTATTATCGGCATGGTTAGGCTGTGCTGTACCGTTGGACGAAAGCGGGCGAGTTTATTGCTTTTTCGACTATCTGCTTTCAAGACCACGTCGCTGTTGTCGACTTGTCGCTGTGCTGCAAGCGGTTTACAACTGCCATATATTCCGCGCACACATTATAACAAGTTAATGTTGCAAGTTGGAAGTTGAGCCGAGGACGGAGGATTGTAAATCAATCAACGGTTTTGTGCGAGCTGCCGGGCTGCGACTGATCAATGCAGCAACGGGAGCTGCAACTGCAAATTGACTCAATTTTTGGCGCGCATTATTGCCCGCATTGTCCAGCGAAACGGCCGACGCCTCCATAACTGATTTTCATAAAGAAAGAATGAGGAAAAAGAAGACGGGCAGCGATGGAAAGTGGCGACGGCGACGCTGCGGCGCGTTTTATTGTTTTATGGCCTATTATCACGAAATTTATTGACTTATTGTTGACTGTTGACTTCTGTTGCGCGCACAACGGAAGGCTTCCTAGAGACGTGCAATAAGTAAATGATTTGCTCTTTGCTTGGCGCATCCCATCAATGACGGCGGCAACAAACGCATTCGAAGTGCGGGTGTAAAATTAGCGTGCGTTCGGTAGGCGAGGAGGTCGGTTCGAGGAAGGTGTGCGCGCTGGGAGATGATGAGAGACGCGGAAGAAGAACTGGTAGCCGCTGCCGCTCGACAGGAGGCCCGAGCGTGGCGATCATGCGCGTGAATAGCAATTTGATCGCTGACGTAATAGGCGGTTGTAAATCAACCCTTCTCGATGATCATCGTGCATCATCATCGAGGCATCTTCAACTACTATGTTAGAAGGCTCGCAGCTCTCACGCGCATGCCGCATGCGCTGATGTTGATATCGCTGCAAAGAACGCCACGGTTTGTTCTGGGCATAAATTATGCCATGACTACTTGCAAATATGTACGCAATGCATTTTACAGCCAAATAACTTCTAAGGATAATGATTACTTAAATCTTAAATCAAAGCGGCGGCTGTTTTGTTCTTTATGCATAGTCATAGATGATGAATGTTGTGGGTTGTGGCGTTAGGTGTTACATACTTTATTGACGTCGCGTGATTGTTGCTGATTATGCAAAACCTGCGGGAGCAGTAGCAGAACATGACCCAGTCTTCAAGCATCAACAACAAACAAGAACATTTTTTCTTGAATAAGCGCGACATGCTTGACATTTGGCTGCTTCTTAATGCTGAAATTGATGGCCTTGTTTGCTTGCTAATTGAACATTAATAAGTATTGAATCGAACGCGCCGGGGATGGGTGGACTCGGCGGGACCCCCCGGGCGATCGCGCTCTATCATCTAACCGACCCCCCACGGCGGGCGCACTTAGTGCATGCCCATTGTGCTCGACAATGAGCCATTGTCGCGGGCGTTGTTGTGTCGGGCGCGTTGAGTAGCCGCGTTTTCGTGCGCCCGGATCGACAGAATGGAGCACACGGGCGGCGACAGTGATACCTGTCTCGTGCGCCCGGCCCCCAATGCCTTTCGCACGGCGCGGTGCGAAAGTCAGCCGCGCAGCATCATCCCCGGCGGCCGTGGGCATCCCGCCGTAACTGTTGACAGGCGTGTTTGATATATTTGCGCTTGTCGCACAGCGCCTAAACGCTCCCGATGACAATGGGCGCACAATGCCCGAGCTGTGTCGCAGTCCTAGATCGAACACTGGGCCACTGGGCGACTGGGCGACTGGGAAACGGGGCGAATGCGTTGTTGAGGCCGCGCAACAAGGGTGCGCGCGCTGGGAGGCGAGCGCGGCCGCCGCGATGTGCCGATATGCGAAAATCATTGCGCGCGGTGAAAAGCCTCGCGGAGAAGGGGGCGCACCCTTTTGAAGGACCCAGGGAGCCACATAAAGCAATGGGGCGGTGCGGGCTGCGAAAATGGGGTAGCGCGCGCGTTGAGGTAGGTTGTCCCAGCGCGGCCCGCATGTCACATGTGGGCCAGGCGCTGGAAAGCGCAACTGTTCCAGGCGCGCGGATGCGAATCGGAGTGGCTGAATGGTGGAACACCGGGAGCGCAGAAATGGCCCGCCGAAGAATCGCGCGCGGCGTGAATTAATAACGGATGCGAAGCACGGCAGCCGCGGCCTAGCATCAGCGCGCATCTCGTTAAATATGGGTTATTAAGTGGTCATTAGTGTGGAAGGCTACGCCGAGCGTTTCACAACCGATAATTATGAAAAGTTAAACAGCACCTTAACGATTTGATTAAATTACAGAGAGAGACGCGCGCTGGCATGCAGGCGGCCGGTACTTTCCTGCTGCCGCAGCAGCAGCAGCATCAGGACGGACGGCGGCCGCACGCCTCCCTTCTTCGCGCGCAGAAGCCCTTTGAGCATAGCCTACGTACTTACATGCGCGCTCGCAATAAATAATGGTTCAATTTCGCGGCGCATTTCTTCGCCGCGCGTCCGCCTACAAGCCGACAATGTAAACGCAATTCATTCATGCGGCTTCTCGCATGCGACTTCTCGCAAGTGCCCCGACTTGCGGGCTTTTTGCACGGCTGCCTAAATAAATATCGCCGTCTAATTTGGGATGTAAACGATACGCCTGATACGCCTGATACGCATGAAACACACGGGGGCCCAAAGCGCACGCATTGCGACTTTCCGCCGAATAAAGGTGCGCGCGCCACGCCTGGCTGCGAGGTGCGAAACGTTGAAACGTTTAAATGGCATGCCCAACCTAATTATTCCAGTTTACATGCATAGCGATTGCGATTAAGGACGGCCGCATCCTCTTCCTTCATGGCTAACATTCATTCGTTGTGCTTCTTAGTCGCTTCAAAAGGATGCTCATTCGAGGATATTTAGGATCGCTAAATAGGCGGCCGTTTGAATAAATTTCATTTAATTAGTTTGCAATTAAAATGCAGGTACATTTGTAAATGGCGCTCAGAATCTAATAAATGTATAAAGTAGTGCAAAGTTTTCTTAACTTCGAACAACGAAGATTTGCTTTGCGCTGTTAACAGTCTAAATTTAGAGTTGAGAGTTTGGAGTTCGAGTTTTCGAGTTTGCAAGTTGCGCGAAATCCGTATAACCAAGCATGATATCGCCATTAGTTCGGTTGTGTTAGTTACGTCTAACTAGGGGATCGAAACCATTTTCGAACTTTGCGAGATGCACGGCGACAACAACGGCACCGCGACGAATGCACTTGGCATCAATCGGCCGCGTTAAATCAATAACGAATAATGAATGAATCCCACCCCGCGCCACCATTTCGCATCAGCGGGCCAACATGGCCGTGCAGCAACCATCGCTGAAATCCGCCAACCCCCCGCTGCAACATGACGAACAAATAATGGGGTGGCCGTTTGTTGGCCGTTCAGCTGTTCGCGCGCGCTGCAAGCGGCATTAAATCGCAGCCAAGGTGAAGATGATGTATGAACCGTATGTAGATGCGGCGCGCGCGTAAGCGCAAAGCCAAACAGCCCCAATCGGGGGGGGCCCCGCTTAGAAAAAGCGAAACATCTCGCCACGCTTCACGCCGCATTTTCCGTCCGTAATTCGGGGCCCGGCGTTTTGTTGTGCGGCGGGCCCCACCGAATCCAGCCGGTCCGCTCCCGGCTTGCGCGCCGCGGCGCACCCGGAGGTAACGGCGGCGCGGCGCTTTCAATGTCGATTAGCACGGATGTCACGGGGCCACCCTGCGCCGCAGATCACACACTGACAAAGCGGCGGCGAGCGGCCGATCGCTGCCCCAGCGCGCCGCGCAAGATAATGCACATGTAATAAAAGCGCGCTGCAACTGCAACTGCAACTGCAACTGCAAACGCACACATTGTCCCCCGGCATCGCGCGGCTGATGATGGCGGCGCGCCCGGAAACAATTCGCACGCAGATCCTCACGAGCGGCGGGATTAATCGCGCGCGCATCGGCGAGGAAAAGCGCCGCACACGTGTGCCACCTTGAAACGGCACTCGGAAGTGCGAGCTTTGCGCCACAAAGATTTTCACGCCGAATTATCCGAACGCTCTTTTCCATCACCATCGCCTTTCAAATGCTTGTTGTAAGTCGCGCCGAGTGCATTTCGCCGGCGACGGCCCGGCCCACATCACTTTGTTGTTCTTTATTATTTTTGTTCGCGCATTGTTGCGCGACGCCGCCGCACACGCAGAATTTGGCACGACGCCATGGTCCGCTTTGAAGTCGCCTGTCGCAAGTCGCAAGTCGCCCTTGCGAGGTGTCGAAGAGTTCGATTTTGGCAGCCAGCGCCCGCCTCAGCTGCCGACGTGAAATTGCATTTGAATGCGCAGAATTCGTGGATGCGTGGATGGCGTTCGTCCTTCGGCGCGCCATTGTGCCGCCGCGCTAATCAAATATCTGCGGCCCGCGGCCCGGCCGCAAATGAACATCTCCCGAGCACCGGCTCTCGAGCGCGGCGATTTGAAAAAGCCCCCCATTCGCACAATGGCCGGCAGGACGCGACTAATAAAACCGTTCGTGAAAAGCATTAAAAAATATTAAATGAAAAATACGGCGACGTGATTTTTTCAACGTCACACTGATTTACTTTTTTAATGAACTCGACAAGTCCCGCTGGAACGGAGCTTTCAAACTGTAAAAAACTGTAAGAAGTTTAAAATGTAATAGGCGCGTTAATTTTGTTTTGTCGTTCTGCGCTTAAATAAAGCGCTTTATTTATATTTAAATGCATATGCGAGCAGCTTTCGGCCGCCGCCTATCTCGAATTCGCATTCAGCGCGCATGATTCTTCCTCGGAGCTCTTCAAGTCCGGCGTATAATGCCCGCGCATGCTGGCGGCCGCCTTCGAGTATCGCGCTAACCGCTAACGGTAAAGAAAGAGTTGCGCCCCGTGCAGTGCGAAGACACGCATCGGTAATGGCAGGCGCTGGCCAGCCTTCCAGGTATCAAGCGACGCAATCGCAGCCAGGGGGCGAAAAAGCTAATCTGAAAGCAATCCCATTCGCAAATGGCATTAGAGAGCGTTTTCGGCAACTAATCCGTTTTTCGATTACGAAAACAATTTTCGCCCGAATGGTGGCATGGTGTCATGTCAGGTCTTCTCCGCCAGCCCCATGCATACATTAATATTTATGTTTGTTTAGATGTTTTCCTTGCGGCTGGCTACACCACCGCCGCCGGCCGCCGGAAGGGGGTATTTGTTGCTTCTGGCCGGCGCGGCGGATTTAAAAAGTTAATCTTTGTTGTGCGTACAATGTGACATTAAGCCGGCGACTAGGCGACGAGTCGCACTTACTGTGTGACAAGTTCACTTCATGGTGTCACCCAGCTACCCCTGATCCCATGTCTCTCACCAGGCGATTATCTCCACACTCCGCAACACAAAAATATCAATTTGCACCCACCGACGGGCGCTGCTTCTGGAGACAAAAATCGAGTGAGGAAAAAAGCTTAGGCTAAGCAGGTTTTCTGAAAACATGATACATCAAAATATTGATTTGGGCAAACGCCACATTTACGTGGAATTAAAGGACTTGTTGGAAAACCTATCTGCGCATTGAAAAGTTAATGGCCTTAGGTTGTTGCCCGTTGTTCCACTTTTTGTTTCGGGAGCTCGAGAGCGAGCTGGGAGCTGGACGTGATGTGTGCTTGGGTGGATGCGTTGTGCGCATTCCATCGTCGTGCCGGCTAATTCTTCGGCGTTCGTCATTGAGCCACTTTGTAATTTGCTGTTTTATAATACATAGTTCGGCGCGTTGTTGTATAAATAAATTACTGGCAATTACAACGATCGGCAGCGCAATTGGCCGGCGCAAAACGGGCATGAGCAAAGCGTGTGCAAAAGTTGTAAATATGATTTATTTTCATTACGTAATTCAGTACCTATACATTGCTGATATTATATGCCTTCGGAGAAAAACGATAAAACGCTTCCACCGGCGCGCGGCGTATTTTTGTCTTTGCCGCCGCGCGGCGAATAAAGGAAAACATGCTTCAGCGTCCAGCAGAAGAAAATTGAAAGTAAGTCGGGTCCCAGGCCCCAGGTCTCCGGTCGCAAAACATAACATCGTCACACGCCCGCAATTGAGATGTTAAAATCGCGTGCGGTTTATTTGCATTTTATTTCCAGTTGGCGTTCTGTTTTGCAGCGCGCTGCGAGCGCGCGTCAGATTAGAGAGGTGCGAATGTAGCCAAGTTGTATTTGCGCACGGCGCGCATTGTTGCAGTAGTTGGAAGTTGGTCTGAAGAGACGAATTTATAAGCGCGCTTAACAAGTCCCTCGGCTCAGCCGAGATAAGCCGGGTGTAAGCTGGCGCGCGGGCCCATCAACAAATAGAAGATGCAAGGCGCGCGCGGATGATGCGCCCATGCCACCATGCCACCAGCGCGCCGTCGGACGGCGGTGCGCGGCGCGCGGCCGCGGCGGCAGTAAAAAGCCGACGGCCGCGCGATGGAAAATCGCACGCCGCTGGAACGCCTCGCGCGCTCAGAAGTCGCGCCGTGGCGGAGTTAATAATAAGCGAGCTTTATTGCGCGACTTTCGAGAAGTCTAAATACGAAGAAACAATCGTTTGACCGCAAAACTTGTGCTTCCCCGCTTGCACGCAGCCGCGGCTTTTCGCTTTCTTCGGCTTTCAGCGCCGGCTCGTACAACGCACAATTTACAATAATTTCGTCGATTTCATTGCGTCGTCGCTGGCGCGCGGGCAGCGTGGCTTGATGGGCGACAAATGGGCCGCAATCAATCAGAAAGCACAAAAACAATCGGCGCCCACCTTCGCCTTCCCAAAAACTGAACCGCGCACATATTGCCCGTGTGAAGGAAGGCCTTGTTTGTCCGGAGGAAGCTCCGCGAACGTGTAAAAACAATTTGTTGCCGCCGCTTCGCCTTGCGGTTCGATATTAGAGTCTCTTTCCTTGCGGTCCGGCGTGCCAGCCCAAACCCCGGCTCGCCCGGCTGAAGCCACTGAAGACTTGACGACTTCAAGCAGGAGATGCGTAAGAATGTCGAAACGCGACCACCGACCACAAAACGATGACTAATCACTGGCAATTTGTAAATTGTAGCACTTTTGGTATAAACAGCTCATAAATTATCGTTTTTACAGCGCGCCGTGCCTCCACCACGTGGCGTTTTAATTCAGTGCGCCGCGGCCAGCGTCGTCCTTATTCGAAATCAATTTACGGCCTTCACGGCGCTGCGGATGGATGCCCTCCTTGCGCTGGGAATCCATCCGCCGCGCTCGCTTACTTTCCACACTTCTAACGGGGCCCCGGAGGAGCGCCATTTTTCTCTTTTAATCCAAATGACGTGTTAAAAATTCAATTTTAATGTTCGGAATCGCGCGGGCAGCCGACAGCCAACAGGTATCCTTCATGGCACACACATCACGCAGCTTGGGCGCTGGACCGGGCGCTGGGCGTTTAGCGCTTTAGTGATGATTACAAATTGCGGGCGATTTTTCAGCGCGCGCATCCCCGCGACGCAACGAAAACAAGCAGCGAAAGGCGCATAAACATATGCGGTCAGCCCGCTGTCTATTAAAAGCGGCGCAGAAAAACAAAACCGCACAGCCGATGGAGACCCGCGGAGAAAACGTTTAATATTTTTTATGAGATGATAAATTTCCAGGCGCGTCCGCTCTGCCCTTTTAACATATTCGTTGGACGAAAATGGGCGCGCTGGGCCGATTAGCACTTCTCGCTAATTCCGATTTGTTTCCTTCATAGAAGACGCCGATTTGTAACTGTACTCTTGAAACTTGCATCACGTACTTCACTAAATACCCCCAAATACCAGTCATTAGTAAACTGTTGAATCACTGTACGCTGCACCCGCTTACCAAACTTCAAGTTCAATAGTTAGAATCTAGAATCTACAATCAAGAACTAGAATCTAGAATGTCAGTTTAATCCTCGGCATAGGAAATCAGAGCGGCGTGAATTAATGATTTTATGACGAAGCGCATTAATTGAGCGTGCTGCACATGTACATTACATTAAGGGGAACGATGTGTGACGTTTAAGGGTGGCTGAGTCTAACGCGCACTAGGTTGATCGTTCTATTTATATATTGATTTATGATTATAGTGTCATTGGAATTACTCTGTTGCTTTTATCCGCTTCCTTTCCATTCGCTAGGGCTAGGTCCTTTGTTCGATGTTGCTTTGTGACCGTTTTTAGTTAATTTATCATAAAGGAGAACCGAAAGGTGTTAAAACAGTTAATAAGTATTAAGGTTGATGTAAATATTTAATATTTATCAGAAGCGATTTTCGTGCAGGGTCGTAAAACTGGTGAAACTTCCGTTAAAGATGTTGCAATATACATTTTTGCTTTCTGACTGCTGTACGGCCATCTGGTGTAGGCTAGTGCAAGCTAAAGAGAAGTGCAACCAAATGCGGACTGCTTTTAACATTTGCACTTAGAAAACTGTATCTTTTGCCGCGGTGCTGCGGTGTTATTCGTAATTAACTTTGGGTTGTTCAAAAATTAATGACATCTTTGTTCACCAGCTTGCAAACGTAGGGAAAGGATATGCACCTCTTTAATCAATGATTTGGGAGTTGTATACGTCTGTCCCAGGAAATGGGTGTAATTTAATGCAATTTTAAGATTTATTATTTAAACCAAATTGTCTAACGACATCTAAATAATAGATTAATATCTCTTTATATACGTTATAACTAATAAATATTCTGTGTTTCTTCGTCGTTTTCATTAAAAGTTATTTGAATAAAGCGCAGTGCAGTAGCTTGCAGTAATGCAGCCGATTGATTAATGACTAATGGAACACGTGGCTTCTTGCTTTCTGAGTTGTTGAATGCTCCAGGAAGCCACAGCAAGGCTGTGTCATTCGATTCGCAATTGTATGACCAGTTTACCAGTTTAACAATCGCTTTCTTCATTCTTTGCTTCACTGTAGTAGCTGTTCTGTAATCGAGAACAGCCTTATCGTGAAGTATGCGCACAATGTGCGTCTTGTAGTTGAAGTTGAGTCGAGCAAGTCGACGAAGGCGGCTTTGGAAGCGCGAGTCGCTGAGCCAGCGAAAACGTGATTCATTTGCGTAAACAACTGGATGACTTCGATGCGTTTCAGCAGCAGGCCAGCGGGCCAGCAGCACGGCGCGGCGCAGCTTGCATGCGCAGATAATGCGATTGTTGGGGAAGACGATCCGGCAGCCGCTTTTCCGCCGCCGAGGCCCACGGCTGTCTGCGCGAGCTCCTCGCGCATCGAGCATTCGCGGCCGACTTATTTTAAGCCTGGGAGCGTTCCCCTACTTTCCGCGCCCGCCGCACTTGTGCGTTGCGTTTGATTCCCGTGCGCGTTTTTTTCTCCTGGCCGCTCGCTCGCTCGCTCGCGGCGCGGCCAAGTCCCGAAAACTAAATGCGTGGTCCCGCGCACGCCGCCGCCGGTATTTCTAATCGCATTTGCTGGTAAACGAAGTCGCGCGCGCACACACACGCGCCCGCAGCGAAAAACCTCGCGGCGGCGTCCTCGTGCGCCTTCTATTTTTCATCGCCGTATCAGAAAACGTAATTCCATGTTCACTCCCGAGAGCGATCGGGCGGCATGCGAGGCGGGCGCGATGTGAGCGGCGAATGCACGGGGGCCGTACAATAATCGCGTGCGCGTGCGATTTGTGCTCGCCAGTTCCGCGCCGCCCAAGAGCTGACCGCGTGCACTGTGCTTCGAGTCCATCGCGAAAAAGGTAAGGCCACCGCCGCCGGCGCCGCCGCCACCTACTGAGCCCTCCGGAGGCAGCAGCAGCAACGCCGCACGCCGCGAGCCGCCGCATTTCCCAAAATGACCCCTGCACCGGTACTCAGTAACAATATTCGAGTGTAATTACCTGTTCCTGGTTAGCGCATCGCGGCAAGGTTTTGCATTTTATTTCGAGGAAATGGGAAATGCCTTTTTTTGATACGCTGCCAACCGTACAATTAACCCGGCCAAATTATAATTCTGTATTCATACAATTCGACCACAACTTCGACTTGTCTCCGCGCCACTCCGAACGCTCAAACATTTCGACATTTGAAAACAACTCCGAAAGTGATTAAGATATTCGAATTTCTTAGAACTCTTTCAGTCACGTTACCATCATGTGTTTATTTTCACACGGGGGGACATTATACACCAATGGCGCTCTTCGTGCCGAGTGCCGAGATTTGGAGTCTAACGCCTCTGTTCTTTGGGTTTTTTTCTTGTTTATTTCAACAACTCCGCGGTGATTATTTATGCAATACGCGCGACGATTACGATTAATTGCCGGCCCATTTCCGACCAGTCACTGACGGGATCGTTGCGTGTGCCCTTAGTTGACTCGATGGCACCGACCGCGACAATGATGTCGTCCCCGGCCTCGCTCAGCGGCAACCTCACCACCATGAAGCGCCACGCCGACTTCTCCAGCTCGCTGTACACCGCCACCAGCCCGCACCAAAGCTCGTACACGCCCGCTGCGGGATGGATATCCTATCTGACCTCGATGGAGCACGCCAACGAACAGTATCAGGTGGGTTGTCGCAAGTTAAGCTGGCCATGGCGAAACAAACGCAGCGCGTTCCCGTCAAAACACCGCGAGCGTCACATTTGTCAGCGCGCGATTTTCGCGGCGTAAGTTCGGCGCCGAAGATGGCGTCAGATTATGGGAAGCTGCAACGCCCGGTTACCAGGCGCAAGCCGGACGTCCGCGGCGGCACACTGTCCAGCAAAGAGGTGTAATCATGCTCCAGCTCGATGCGCGGCCAAAGCCCTTAACATGCGTTTTATTGCGGTGCTGTTGCTTGTCAAATTCCAGCCCAAGCTGCTACCATCGACCACATGGACTCCGTTCTCGTCCCAGTACCCGGCCGCGTACAACGTCTACAATGGATTCGGCTCCGCCGGCGAGGCCAGCAACGAAATTAGCGACCTCGCCGAACAGCTCACCGATCTGACCATCGGCGATCGGCGTCGGCTCAAGCGTCTCCCTGCCACCTACCTCTGCCATCTTTGCTTCCAGAAGGGCCACTACATCAAAGATTGCCCTAAGGTAACCGACCGCCACCGCAACCACACAGTGATCTTTAATTCTTGGCCTTCCGCAGGCTCGCCCCAAGGGCGAGGGTAAGACGCCGTACCAGGGGCGCAAACGCTGCTTCGGGGAGTACAAATGCCCGCACTGCAAACGAAAGTGGATGTCGGGCAACTCGTGGGCCAACAAGGGCCAGGAGTGCATCAAGTGCCACATCAACGTGTTCCCGCACAAGCAGCGCCCGCTGGAGAAGCCCGACGGGCTGGACGTCTCCGACCAAAGCAAGGTGCACCCCCAACTGCACTGCCAGATGTGCAAGGAGCTGGGCTACTATTGCAGACGCTATCAGTAATCGACTGAGCGGCGCAATCGCAAAGAGGGCAGAGGATGACCACGCCGACAACTCATCATTCTTTTTATTTCTTATATCGACCGCCTTTATAATTTCGCCATGACTACGAATAATTATTATGATTTTTATGGACATTTTTATTGATTTTATATATTTTTTTATACACACGTACATTTTTCTATTTTATATCGTGCATTGTGTTCGTTCTCTCATTATGCGCTTAAAGATAGTCGTTGTTGACGTTGACTAATTTTCGATGTTCAGATATTTTGTAATTTAATGCTGCATACGTATATACTGCAGAATCTTGTTAAACTATCAGATCGAAGGTAAATTGTTTTAAAATTTGATATTTTTATTTCGTTGACATGTCAGAGATATATTATATATCCGATGATTATAGATGATAAATAAATGAATATTATTCCGAACTACATCGTTCTAAACTTCGCCCTCTTGTATCGATTTTCCACTATTCCAAGTACATATTATGGTTCTTACGGTATCGATGATAATTTCTTAATTTCTAAATCAATCTTATCGAGCTTGACACCACACTTGCCTGTAAGTTTTGCATGTAGATAAAGAAGAAACGTAGAAACCGAATGCAAAAATGGATGAAAACTTTCAAAGTAACGACTTTTATTTTGCGAATAATTTCATCAATCTTATCGAAATTGGTATCAAACGAAAGCATATTTAAAGACGCTTAATGTGATACCATCTGGGCCAGTTATTTTTGTTTGAACACAGCCAAATTAGCAAATGAATGCAAAAAATTAGACACAAGTCAGTACAAACATTCAAATCTTCATCAATCTTATCGAAATTGGTATCAAACCAAGGGGTGGGAAATCAATATCTTTTCATTTTAATACGTTCACAGTATTCATAAATAAGCCAGCAATAAAAAAAACAACCAGCCGTATTCATATCTGTATATTAATTTAAAAAGCATACATGAACGTTTTTACAATAAATAGTATATGTATATAATTTGTGTATTTTCATATATAAGTATGTTTTAATGAGTTCTGATTCTCGCAGGCGCTATGTATCTATCATATAAATACGGTTATAATACAGTCATTAATAAAAACTGCAATTGCACACAATGATACTAAAACATATCATTCACCTGCGTCACCTGCACGGCGCTATGCCACCCTCGCCTAATCATCCGCAACATGTTTCAGGCATTGCATTCGTTCCATTATAAATACACCTCGGATAATAAGTTTTCGTCGTACGAAAAATAACTCTTCAATATTTGCTACATTTATCGGCAGCACTTTATATACACATAGCTCTCTTTTCTCTTTTATAGTTTTAAAAACATTTAAGCACCTCACATTTCTCTAAAACAACTAAATACTCATCGTAGGTACATATATTGTTGTATGTACTTAAAGCTAATCTCATTTTGTTGTTGTCTTGTTACAGTTTAACGGTAGTTCATCTAGACTCGTTTTGTTTTCACGCGGCTTCGGTTGCAGTTGCCTGACAGCACTACTAATAAGATAGTTTTGTATGTGACTATGACTTGTCTTATTTGCAGTAGGTGCGATACAAATATTAACCGCTGCATTATTGTGTTTCATGTGGTGTTGCTTTTACTGTGGTATTATTATTCCATAATCAACGAATGCATTGATTAATAGATAAAGTTAGAAATAATTTCATATTCACTATGATATACGCATAGTGCGGGAGGAGCGTTGTAATAATAAAGCTTCTAATCACAATTAATGCCCGGCGCTGATTGTTTATGTACATACACATGGGCATGATGGCAACATTAAAGAATTGTCTTAAATGATAAACTCTTGAGTTTGTAAATAATCTAGACTAACAACTCGTCCGCTCGCAAAACGCACTGCAGCGATGTCCGAGCGAGTTGCATGCAGCGCAAGTCGATACGCAGTCATCCCTCGTTTATCGCAGTCGATTGGATCCAGGCTTCACCGCGATAAATTCCGTACTCTTATTTATAAATGGAATATTTGCGGTAAATGCGGTTTTTCGCATTGTTGGCGAAGGACGACCGTCGCGCACGTTCCATTCGGCATGCATGAATATCAAGCTGTGGGACGTCAAAATAAATGCTCTTGGATCGACCGACTGATGCGATAGAACCTCGATAATCGGACGAATCGCAGGCGAGCCGAATTATCGAGATGCCTCCTTGTTCCGTGCGGATTGCCTACAAGGAGGTGTATAATTTTTATGTGTTCTTCCCCGGGCCGCCGTCCATGCCGCCGGAGGGCTGGCCCTGGCCCTGCGCGCCCATGCCGACGCCGCCGCCCGCCTGGTACTTGCTGATGAGGTCGATCGCCTTGTGCGGCACGCCGCGCACCGTGCCCTGCGTGAGGATGAACGGGTCCGCGGAGTGCGCGCGGTAGTGGTGCCGGATCAGGTAGCTGTCTTTGGCGAACGTGCGCCCGCACACGGTGCACTCGTAGCAGATGCTCGAGTTGTGCGTGCGCAGGTGCAGCGCGTACTGCGACTTGGAGGTGAACGTCATCTGGCAGCGGTCGCAGGAGATGGGCCGGTCGGAGACGTGCGACCATCGGTGCGCGATCACGTAGCTCTTCACCGCGAAGCGCTTATCACAGATCTCGCACGCGTACGGCCGCTCGCCGGTGTGCACGCGCTTGTGCGTGTTGAGGCTGGACTTCTGCGTGAAGCGCTTCTGGCACTGGTCGCACTGGAAGGGCCGCTCGCCGGTGTGCACGCGCATGTGCACCTCCAGGTACGGCTTGCGGCAGAACGCCGCCTCGCAGACGGTGCACTGGAAGGGCTTGTGGCCGGAGTGCAGCTTCATGTGCACGTAGTACGAGGAGGACGACGAGAGCACCTTGCCGCACACCTTGCACGTCTGCATCTTGTTGGCGGGCGGCGCCGGCGCTAGCGGCGTGGTGTTGCTGTCGCCGCTGAGCGTGCCCTCGGACATGACCTCATCCTTGATGTCGCATGTCGGCGTGCTGGGCTCGCTCATCAGGCTGAGTTGTGGACTGAGCTGCAAGACAGGGCAGTGTCATACAAACGGTGGCGGAGTGGGGGAGATGGGGGCAGGACGTGGACATCATCTACGGCGAGCGTAGCGGGCTACATGCGAGAGGCAAGCGGGCGTGCAAATGCGATGGGATGGCTCACATGTTCCCCGGGCCGGTAGGGCTGCTGCAGCGGGTGCAACTGTTGCGGCTGGCTCTGGTAGAACCGTATCGGCTCCACTTTGATCTGGTGATGGTCGAACAGGCTGTGGTTCATGATGGGCAGCATCCTTCGCCGCTGGCGGCGAGCGCGCGTTTATAAATACCCAGCGGTGCTATTTTCGTGCATTTATCACGCCGCTGCTCTCATGCGAGGCCCGCAACACCAGCAGCACCAGCTGCACCAGCAGCGGCGTCGGCGGCGAGGTTGGCGTCCGCGCCGCGGGTGTCTTCTTCGGCGGCGGCACTGCGTGGATTTGAATTTAGCATAAATTGTTTATGTGACAGCCGCAAACAATAAATATATGCCGAATACAACAAGAGCGCGGAGCGCCGCGTCAACCGTCAAAGCGTAGCGCGATCGGCAGGCGGGTGGTGGGGCGCGCACGCGGCGCCGCGCGCATGGCGATGGCGCACCGGCTGCCGGCGTGCGCATTGGCCGAGCGAAACTCATCTCAACGGCGCGCGATTTAAACGCGCGCGCCACGAAAAAAATCAATCGCGCGGCGGCCGCAATTGATTGCGCCCGCCACCGACGCCCCATTGTCGCGCGCCCAGCGACGCAGCGTCATAAAATCTCAATTATTACGGCTATGGCATGATGGCGGCGGCGGCCACCTAGCAACACCAGCCCGTCAAATCGCAAACTCGCAAATTCACAATTTTATCGATTGAAAGTCTTTGCATGTTACTCACTCGCGTTATCAGACCGCATAGTTTATCAATTCGCGCATTATTTCATCAAGCATTCCTAACTAATGCAGCTTTGAATTGGGCCGCATTGCGATGACCTTTCAAACTCGCTAAAAATCAACAGCGCACGTACCTTGCATCTTCCACCATGTCATCAATCATCTCGATAACTTGGGTAACTTTCCAGAAGCGGACTTGTGTGAGGATTGTTGTGAGAAATGGAAATCAAACGTTTCAACGAAATTGTCATTTTATTGCGTTCATTGTATGGTTCTTGCCATTATTCTTTTGTTAATCGTTATTAAATAGGCACAAGTATTTCAAATTTTATTATTTTAATGATAAAAAACAATCATAATCAAGAAATTATTGTAATGTTATTGTACACAGAATTAATTTGGTTTGCAAACTACGGATTAGTAGAACGTTCTCCAAAGAATATTGCAACCGTTTAACCGCATCGGATAAGTAAACACAAAAAAGAAAAGAAAAACACCTAAACTCTTCATTAATCGCCCCTCTGCGCCCAAAAACTATCCGTTTACGGGAACACATGATACAATAGTGGTGTATTTTGCTTGTTTAATATTAGATAATATGCATGTCGTGGCTTTGCATCGCCCGAATTGCTCTAGTTATGTTATCGAATAGCAGTAAATTTCTTAATTCTTAGTTTTGCGGTTGTTAGAGAACGTGGTGTTTGTAATTGGTGTGTTGTGTGTTATAAGTTAAATTATTTGATGACTTTTGCTTCGCTCGCCTCGTTCCCTTCGCTCGTCGCCGGCGCGGCGTCACACATCGAGATAAAACATAATTTGGAATGGGAATCAGCTATTGCTAGCAAATAGTTAAAGTTAAAAATGAAATACGAGCTGGTGAGTCCCCCTGCCGCGGCCAACCACACGAATCGAATGCTTTCGCCGCTCGTTTAAAATAATCGTTTCGTTTATTATAAGCAGAGATGTTTGTTTCATTTAAAAAAAATAATAAGGAAAGAGAACCGTTGTTTAAAATATGCAATGGCCAACGGAGGTGTGTACACAGTAAATCAAATTGCAAGGAGTTGAATTTCACACAACAAAGGCTCGGGCGCACACAACACCCCGCCGCGCCTTGCCTTGGCGGCGGAATGCGCCCGAGCCCACCCGAGATTGTAACTGTCGATTGATGTCTCTTTGAATTATTGTTTGTTTGAAGCATAGTTAAAGTTGTTTATCCGTTTTTATACATGGGTCCTGAAGTTTGATGTTGTTTATCATTTGATTGATGGTATCATAACGCCCTCGAGCCGGAATTAAATTGTGTGGTCGAGGGAGACTGTGCCGGCCATTATTTGTCCAAGGCAGTGTTTGTCTTGATAGCGATTACCACCTGCGATTGGGCAGAACAAACAGATGTAGGACATGTTCGCAATGATGTCGCATGTTGCTTGGTTGTTGGTTTACAGCTAGAAAGAAATGAGAGAAAGTGCAACGTACCTCTTCACCGCAAGATTTGAGTACGGTGCATAGGATATCCTTGCCGGCGTCGTAGTCGGCGCGAAGCTGGGTGCCGACATCGCCGTCGGGGATCTTCAAGTCTTCGCGCAGATCGCCGTTGTCGGACATAAGGCTGAGGTAACCGTCATCGGAGATGTCAGTCAATTGATAATCCTCGCGCTTCACGTGTGGCACATCCATATTATGAGTTGATGGGCAGATATCTTCATATTTCTTGCCTGCAGAGATGAAGAACAATGCATCAAACACTCAAAGCACATTTCATTTGAATTTGGTTCCAATATTGGTTCAAAGGGAGCAAACAAACGTTCACATGTAATGTGACAAATAATATGACAAAGTAAATGAACACTTTTTTTCTTGCATGCATGACTATAAGCAGTTCAATCAGTTGAAGTTGTGATTAGTTTCATATCAATTGTGATACATTGTGGTACATTGAAGCCACATAAAAGTATATTTGAGTATTGTTTGTTGGATTGTGCAGAGGGAGGTTTAGTTAGTCGTGCACTCACCTGAGAATATATCAATGCCAACTAAATGAACTTTAGCATGCCCATGCTTGCCAGTTTTTGAGGTAGACATTTCAACAATCTTGCAGGGCCTAGCCTTGAGCATAACAAATCCGTTTTTACGTAGGGCCGAACATTGCATCGGGTAGGTGGCGGACGCACCGGAGTCGCCGGTCTCAAAGTGGGTATCCTCGATATCTGCCATCGTGTCCGGTTATTCGGTGATCTGCTTTAGCCGCAAAACGAAACGAGCTGCGGAATGGAGAAAAAGTAACGAATTAATGCCACTGGATTTGCGAAATGTGAATCACTAATTGCTACAGCTAGGGCTAGAGTTTCGAGGGGGCTGCGGGAGCCGGACTGGCGCGAGACGCTGGCGAGCACTGACTGAGAGCGGCGCGGGCCGTGTGGCAAGAGCCCCCTTGCCGTTATGGCCACGCGGCAACATGTGGACACCACCGAGCCTAACCACACATTTTGCGGCGCCTGGCGCCTCCCGGACATCGGACCGGCGCACGTACAACTTCCTGAAGGGCGCACACCGCGAACAGGCCCTGCGTTCCTCCGCCCCGACGGCCGCACGGGCGAAGAGAATGCGCCGAGATTGTCCTGGCGGCCGCCGGCGCCCAGGCGTGCGATTCCGGTCGCAAATATAATTGCAACATGGCGCGAAGTATACCGCATAGTCATGCAGCGGGCCCGCCGCCGCTGAAGGAATTTTCGGCCAGCCGCCACGCCGACGACACGCCGAGCGCACGGGCGCCGGCCGCTGGGCACGGGTTTGGTTGCGTTAGTACTCACGATAAATGATTGCTCACAATATTCTAATCAATTCGCCTAATTTCAACGGTAAATATTACTCGCAAGTCGATGTACTCACATGTGATCAAGATGGAAACCGTGTCCCAAAAGAGATTCGCGGAGCACGCGCCCTCAGCATGTAAAGCACGGGAAGCTACTCGGCGGCGACGGCGCGCGCGCGAAATTCGAAACCGCACCGCGGCAGCAACAAGTCCACACGCACGTTTGTTCAATTTTATTGAATTTTGGCGAAATCCCGAAAAGTGTAATCGAAAGGAATGGAACACGAATATGATCTGCTTGATATTCTACGTGACGAGCATGTCACAAAACAACAAGAAAACAAAAACACACTGAAAATCCAAAGCCGCCCGCGATCCGAAACAATCCAAAGCAACGAAATCTCTAGTGAGACAACCAACTATACACATTTGATTTAAAAATTAAAAGTATCGGAAATTTCAACACTGCATAGTTTGCTTTAATCATACAAATAAGTCGACAACTACAATAAATATTATTTGATTAAAAGTATTCATTATTTAGTGGCATTTTGTATTAAATAATTTCATTTCCCTTGAGCAAATCTTCTCACAATTTGTTTTATTTTTATTCTATTTTCCCACATTCCCTACACGATGAATCGAGCGGAATGGAACACACATTGAATCTGTTAGATATTCTATACGAAGAACATAACAAGGGACAAAAGCATACTAAAAGCTGCTAAAACTTAAAACGTCGCGCGACAACCGCGTCTTGAAATAACAAAATCGAGAGGTAGGCAGCCAAACTTACATTTTTATATTTTGCTTGGGAATATTGGAAATGAAAAATTCCATGATTTTTTTTGAAAATTAGCAATTAATTCTTCAAACTGTCCATTAATATGAGACATTTCATTATGATTTATCTAGTTTTATTGAAAACAACCATTATTTAGCCCAAGAACAATGCCAAAATTGTAATATCTCCTTCTGTCGCCCATTCCGTACTTTATTCATTCACACATTTATCAATAATTCGTGTATCACAAAATAAAACATAGGTAATTCTAATGCATAACTTAATAAAACTAACAAAAGTTCTCCGCCATTACAAAAAAAGACATCGCCGATAGATTTGTGATTCGTTCAGTTTTCAATTAGATTGCCTGCCGTCAAGGTGAAATGCAGTACTTCCGCGAAACGGTGCATTCAAAACCAGGGAATGAGTAACATAGTAATACGGCATTATAACATTCTTACTAAACATTATTAATAGACCAACAGTGCACATTTACATATGGCTTGTTCTTGTTGAAATAGGTAACTCTTTTTTTAACAATTCGACTCTCTTTTTAAACTTATGTACATTTGGTGTTCAGGGTTCTGCAAAAAATAGAGAATAAAAACAATCACTTATCAAGTCAAACTCGAAGTAGAAACAAATGATGTTTGACTGTATCAACTGCAATAACTGCAAACTACCAAAATTGATAAAGACTGGCTGCATGTTGCAATTACATGAACATAAAACCCGAAGAAGACAATGAATGCATACTTTGGTGTTGAATGTAGACTTAGTTTTAATACAAGCTGAAAGGTCTGTGAACAGTTTTAGTGATTTTTACACGGCACAGGTGGGTGTTCATGTTTCTGTTTGTCATAATGCAATTCACTGTACCAAAACTAAACATATCGAATGCAGAAATCAGTTGCTATGTACAACAGCGAGACAGTGGAGTGCCTAGTCCGGACGCGAAGAAAGTATACCTGTGCAAGTTACTTCTCAGACTGGTCGACGTTCCCATCGCCCCGCAACGTGCAATAATTAATGATTAATAATATCGGCGCTATCGCACAACCGCACATGTGTTTTCATTTTGCTTTAGTTTTCATCAGCAATTTCATTAGCAATCGTCGAATCGGGATCTCCGCGCCCAACTAGCTTAAACGTGCCGGCGAACTCATTCGACTTCTCGATATACTCGGTCAGATTGGCTAGATAGCGCTCTACGATCGGAAACGGATGCTAGTCGAGGCGCAGCTGCAGCGGCAGCGTGCCGCACTGCATCTTGGAGTCGCGCATCTTCTTGAACGACATGAGCAGGTCGTCCATGGTGATGGGGCGCAGCGCGTCGTGGTACTCGTCCTCGGAGTCGGCGCTGGATGCCGGGCCCGCCGCGCCCGCCGACGCCGGCGCATCGCTCTGCTCGTTCTTCGCCGTGTTGCGCAGATAATCGCGCACGCGGTACACGGACGCATTGCGGCACAGCTCGCGCAGATCGGAGCCGGAGAAGCCGTCGGTGAGGCGCGCGATGTGCGTGCGATCAAAGGCCTCCTCGATGGGCTCGTTGTCGAGGATGAGCTGCAGGATCTCAGCGCGCTGCTGCGCGTTGGGCATGGAAATGTGGAACGTCGCCGGCATGCGGCGCAGAATGGCCGCATCAAGATCCTGCGGCCGATTGGTGGCGCCCATGATGATCACCGTGGTGTTGGGGTCGGTGATGAGGCCGTCCCAGAAGGACATGAACTGCGCCTTCATCATCGCGGTCGCCTCATGATCGGTGGTATTACGCGCGCGCAGGAATGAGTCGATCTCGTCGATGAAGATGATGCAGGGCTGCAACTTGATGGCGAGGCTGAACACAGCGGCCGCGAGCTTCTGACTCTCGCCGTACCACTTATCAGTGAGGATGGAGACATCTAGGTTAATGAAACGCGTGCCTGCGTCTTTTGCGGTGGCCTTGGCGATCAGCGTCTTGCCGCAACCAGGCGGACCATGCAGCAGCACACCTTTGGGCGGCTGCGTCAGCTGCGAGTCGACAAACAGCTCGCGGCGCTGGATTGGCAGGATGACAGTCTCTCGCAGCTCCTCGACAATGCCATCGAGGCCAGCAATGTTCTCCCATGTGACTTTGATATCTTGCGGATTGATAATGTTTTGTGCGATGAGCATCTCGTAATCGGTGAGCTTGTCCAGCGTGAGTGGCGCATTGCCATTGCGCGCTAATCTGCAAATATCGAATAGCAAACAATAAAAATGTATTGATTGATGGCATGCCTGGCTAGGTTAGACTCACTTTCTGAGCGCTTCCTCGGCGCGCTCCTTCGCTTTCTTCTTGTTCTTGTTGGTGGGATCCACGCGCTCCATTATCCATTTTATGCTGAAGAAGGTGACGGCACTTACGAGCGACAGCCGCACCACAAATCCAATGATTTCGTTGCGAGAGAATGATGGCTCCATCATGTTGGATTGCGGTTTTGCAGCGTGCGAAAAGCGAAACACGGATGTGGACTCACGGCGACTTTCGGTGACACCGACCAGTTATTGCATTTCAGTATAAACGTGCCCCCGTTTCGAACGCGTTGCTTGTGGGATTTTCACGTTTTAGTGTGACACTACGAAACTGCGAATTTTGCCAGAATATGTACAACGAAATTATTTACATAAGATTGCGCTGGAAATCGCTGCTATCACTGTACACGAGTGCGCACGAAACTGCACGAACGATTCCGACGCGCAAGTCTACGACTCTCGCGCTGTTGCCAAAGTTCTCAGAGAAAAACGTAAAATTGCAAACTTTCAATTTAACTTCATATTCAATTCAGTGTTTCTAAACATTCTAAAATTCGGAAAACCACTCATATATCTTCAGTGTCTCAGCGTGATTGAAATGTTTAAACTAAATTGCAATTGCAAACACTTGTCGAATAATGTCAAAGTTTTCTATGGCGGCTTTGGAAAACAAAAGTTGTTATTATGTATCAGCGCGTAGCATTCGTCTGCAATTAGCGAGCATCACGAGCTGTATAAGATTTCCCAGCTTTATTCGATTATTCGCTGTTCACCATGGGTGCAAACGGACACAATCAGCTCAATCCTTTCGACAATGCTCCTGCAGGCGCCGAGCACTACCTGGTGCCTCCGTTTTTGCCCGCGCCCATCGGCCGCCCCGGACCCCCCAGGGACGTCGTGCTCGAGATTGGCCATCATGTGCAGCGTCGCGCGCCGCTCCTGCCACCGTGGTACCGCGCCGCCGTCGTCTTAGCGCGCATCCCGCCCCCGCCGTACCGCCCAGAGCCACGCCGAGCAGAGGGCGATGTAATCCGCAACCGGGGACATTTCCATTGAAACCACCAACCTACCAAAGTCGACCAAATCTAATCATGTATCCATTTTTGGCGTTCATTACACGTTGAAGTCAACAATAGAAATAAATTATACTATGAAACATAATTTCCAAAGGGTTTATTTATTTAAAATGCATGCGTTGAATGTATAACATTGAAGATTGATTGGGTGTGGTCATAATCCATGGAAGCATTAGCCATTAGCGAGTACGGATTGCGTTGCTCACACTAAACTGTTCGTAGTTTTGCTAAAGCAGGTGAAAAAGAAAGAAATAGTCAGCCTGTCCATCTGAGATGCGCATCGGTTAATATTACCTCGTTGAAGATGCTCTCATTGTCTTGGAAGGCCATCAGCGCGGCAAACACCTTCATCACGGCGAACATTACGTTCGGCTCGGGTGGGATCTCCTTCTGGCCCAGCTTCACATGGTACTGGGGGTGCGGTGGCTTGTATTTCAATTGCACCGCCGACATGACTATATCGTTACTATTGGTTGGAACGAAACATTGCTTTGCGAAGACGGAGGAAATTGTTAGCAAAATTTCTTTAAACATTGTCGTATACTGCGTGTAAAAATGCAAAAATTGGTGACGAGCGGGAGCAATGCGTGTTTTAGACAGATTAGAAAAATGATAAATGTATCGATATAAATAGGATTCGTTACCAGGTAACCTTACCGCAATATATGGGATGGAATTTGTTTGAAACTAGAACCTGGCCACTCTGATGAATTTAGCGCCCTTAGCTGGGATTTCTTCAGCAACAATCTGGACTGCTTAATATTATAGGACAGTGGTGAGAGAGAGAGAGAAGTAAGAACAAGTAATGGGAAATGCTCTAGTCTATATTAACCGTACTCGTGTTAGTATTGCAAGTTTCTTTGCCAATTCTCATAGGTAAGGAGATGTCTACTTAATGTAGGAAACGACAACACTATCAAAGAACGAGAAGTGCTCGAACATAAAGCCCAAAGTTTAAGGATTTTTTGCGAACTAGTCCTTGAAAATGTTCTATATTTCTGAACATGTACACATTTGCAATGGCGTGCAAATCCTTCTTATTTTCCGAATGCTTGGTCCTTTTTCGAGTTTCCTTGCAGATTCAGATAGCAAAAGAGGTGCTCGTTTTTGTCCTGCTAATTAAAACTCGCTCTAGGGCCTGGAAGTATCCTAAAATAAACTTCAAAGGTTGGCAATTTTTCGTGTTTTGAAAACACGCTGTACCTTCATATCTTCTGAATTCTTTGTCTTTTTTTGAGTTTCCATGCAGATTCGGATAGCCAAAGAGTTGCTTTTTATTGTCCTGCTAATAACAAGCCGCTCAAAGGCATTGGAGTGTCCTAAAATGAACTTTAAAGCAAAGCAATTACTCGCTATTTTCATATAACAATCCATAGATAATCCTTCGTATTTTCCGAATGCTTGGTCATTCTTTAAGTTTTCCATCATATTCGGATAGCGAATGAGTTGCTGTTTAATTTTCAGCTAATTTTAACCCGCTCAAGGGCCTGGAAGTGCCCTAAAATGGACATCGAAGCTTGGACACTTTCGACTTTTTTCAAAACACGCCATGGAAAATCCTTCATATTTCCCGAACGCTTCGTCATTTTTGATGTTTTCCTGCATATTCGGCCGGTAGCAATGGACCGATATCGTCAACGATCTTTCCTCCGATATTACTTGAGTTTCTAACAAAATTACAGTTTCCTTTTGGAATTGTGAAATTGAAAGTTCGACTATTCTCGGATAGATGGCGCTAGTTGTCGGTCTAGAAAAATCGTCTAATAAAGAAAGTCAAGAAATATCGGAAGAAACAGCGTTGATGTTGTCGGTCCATCGCTACCGACCCCAAAGAACATACCGACCCTTCCTGCCCTCCCAATTTTCGTACTTATATTCCCGAAATTCGGAAAAGCTTGTCACAGAAATACAACTTTTGCCATCTTTTGGAGAATAGTAAAACACGAAAATTGTAAAATTATTATAATCGCATCGCAAAATTATACAACGAACTAGTACGAACTCGTTTTTTACAACTTTATTAAAAAACGCAGAACTGTAATTGAAATCATTTTTCGACGACCAAAACTACAATTTAACTAGATTTTAATCTAGGTATTTGAAAATTAAAATGGAAAGCATTTTCTATCACACAGTAATTAATTTAAAACTAAATTCAACGTTAATAAAGGTACTAACATTAAATATCATTATTATTTTCTATAAAACGATATTTTGCAGCATACAATAACTGAAACAGTTAAACAAGCAACATATCGAGAAAAGCATCGAAAAATTGCCAGATTTTGAGGTCCACTTAAGGGCACTTCCAGGACCTTGAGCGGGTAAAAAATTAGCTACAAATTAAAGAGCAACTCTTTCGCTATCCGAATATACTGGAAAAGTTCAAAATTGACGAAGCGTTCGGGAAATATGAAGGTTTTCCCATGACGTGTTTTGAAAAAAAGTCGAAAATTGCCAAACTTTGAGGTCCATTTTAGGGCACTTCCATGCCCTTGGGCGGATAAGAATTGACTGCAGAATAGAGAGTACTTGCAGAGCCGTGAGCAGCAGCACAATTACGCGCAACTCTTTGCCTATCCGAATATGCAAGGAAACTTATAAAAGAGCTACGCGTTCAGAAAATATGAATGATTTTCCATGGCTCGTTTTGAAAATATCGAATATATTTAAAAATTGCCCATTGTTTTGCAAATATAGAAAAATCACTAAACTTTAGTTTCTATTTTAAGGCACTTCCAGGTCTATGAGCAGATTATAATTGCCCTACCAGAAAACAGCAACTCATTAGCTAGTATCGAAAAAGTGCAAAACTTGTGAATCAATTTTAGGGCACATCGCATAAATATTGACATAAATTCACTTCATAATAGTTAGTGTCTTTTAAAAGCTTCATCCGCTAGTAGTTTCCTTATGGCTTGTGATGTTAGGCCCGGCCTGTCAACGTGCATGTTTTGGCGTGAAGTGTACGATTTTGTCCTGCGGAATACCTATTTTAGCGTGCTGAGTGTGTATTTGGTCGTGCATGGCATTATCGGGCTGACTCCTCTTGCTCTCGTGCACTCTCCACTCTACAGGAGCATAACACACAACAGCATGCGAACGCGAATATTATAGGAATGCGCAAATCAGCGCTCAGGTTGAAAGGGCGAAGACGAAAGGACAACATTATTTAACCTCATTGTAGCATGCGAAATTACAGCGCGGCAACGGCCGCCGCGACCGGCCGCATGAATAACAGTGTGCAAAAGTACCATCGCAACATATATTAATTGCAATACTGATTTATAGTTCGCCCATCTATATCATGTGTAGAGAGATACCTACTTGCAGCATGTAAGGATTGTAAGGTAGGTATAGGCAGTTATGCTGGTCAAAAGTTATTTATTGATGTCTTCGCATACAAGGTATGGCAGTTAATCGTGATACGGCGGCTAGTATGCGGTGGAGTTGGAAATTGTCGAATTTAAAATGCGCTCTTCGTTCCAAGCTAAGTTAGCATTTTGTTGATCAAGTTTTGCATGAGATACGTGAAAACTTTGTGTGTGTGTTATTTAGTGTTAGCGGGTTTCGCGCGAAGAGCACCCTGTGGCACAAGCCCCGCGAACAATGGGATAATTAACAACTTCATAGCACTTGCAGCTCCGGCTGCTTGGTGGGCATTCGCCCAACGCTGGGCTACTCGCGACGAGCAACATTTAATCAGTGCATAAGTCGGTAACAAGTAGTTGTAATAATGAGTTTCATTCTTTCCTGCATGCTTTTTTTTTCAGCACTAGGTGCGTGTTTACGGCGGTGTATTTCTTAATTTTGTCTCAGATTAAGTTTTCTTTGATTTAGTCACGCTGTCCCTATTCTTTTCAGGAGTGGGACATGCGGTTACGCTGAGGTTGCAAAGGAAAATGAGAATATGCGTAAGAAGCCACCAAGGACGAATTTGTAAACGAGGTACTCTCATCGCGGCGAAGGGGACGGGAGAGAAAATCGGCGCGGCGCACTAATAACGAAGTGCAAAGGCGGCGGCGGCGGCCCAAGTCGAAATAACTTAAGTTAGGTTATTCAAGTCACTTTCAGCCGCAGCTTATAAATTAGTTAATTTACTTTTACTCGGCGCGGCGGCCGGCCACGGACATCATGATTAAATTCATGTAAATGATTAAAAGTACAAGTCGCGCTGGGCACCGCGCGCGGCCCCGGCCGGTTATGCGTATGATTAAAATTAAAAACTAAATGATAAATTCCATTACCGGCCAGGGCGCGCTGTGCGGCGCACGGCGGCAGCGCGGCTGTGGTAGTCGGCGGAACGGTGGGACGTAATTCAGCCGGCGCGCGGCGTAGACGCGATGGCGAGGATGTCTTCGCGCGCAGGGCAGGGCCCCAGTTTAGCATCTACCTGTTGCTCCCTGCGCGGCCGCCACTTTGGAGGTTATGTTCGATGCTTGTATAACGCAATCGAGAGGAAAAGACAATTTGTTCCAACGAGATTGCTACGACTGCAAGGAGCAGGCCAACTGGTATGACTGCGAGTCCTATGCGTCCCATGAGTCCCAAGCGTGGAATGTCATAAATTAATAGTTCATTTTTAAATGAGATAATTGTAAATAACATTTTTGTCCAGCAAGCCCATAATTATAAATAATAGCAATTTAGCGCTTGGTTTGCTCGTGCTGCACCACGCGCATCTTTTGCGAAAATTACTTATTCAAGGACAGAATTAGAAACACGTTTATTTCAACCGGCATGGCGAGGCATCTTGCATTGGGTAAAAATATAAACATATAATTGATGCATACTATTTCTAGTTTGCATCGTCTTCAATCATGCCTTGCAAACATTCCTTTCATGTGGTAATACTCTCTCGAAACACCACGTACACGCTGAAAGTCTTCGTGCACCTCGTTCTACAGACCCGCTGGATGAATTGCTCCTCTCATTAGCACAAAAGTCCCAACAAAATGTGTGTCATGTGGATATCGTATCATATGCGCCCTCATATTTTCAGGGGCAGAAGTTCACGGCGAATTAAATTTCGCCTGGTGACGTACACTAATGCCAGAATTCTACTATGTATTAGCTTGCACCTTCTTGCGTATTAACGTACAAAAAACGTTTGATATGGGGATTCACATCACTTTGTCTGGGATCCACACCATCATGCATGGCAACGATAGCATTCACAATCCTCTAGATTTTCGATGCGCTTGCTACAATCGCTACAATCACTCAATATGCATTGAAGCTCCACCAGAGGCACTGTAAATCGTGATGGGTGAGAGCGAAAAATGAATATTGGCAACATTGCACCCCACCAAAACTCAAGGTTCTAGTTTAGAAGGTAATTTAAATGCATTTGTTCGCCTACCTCGACGGAAAGACTGAATTACCGCGTAAAAGAGCGGGCGGTTAAATCCAAAACAGCCCTTGGTCGTTTAAGGAATAGTTCAGCTTTGTGTCACTAGAAGTCGCTTGCGTAGTGCCTTTGAAAACCTACTAGCTTCTACCGTGCGCGTGTAGATGGAGTGTCTAACCATTACTGTTGTTTTGGCAATGACAGCAAAAAATATTAAAATTCTTAAAGGTTAATAAGTAAACGAGGCAAAAAAATATTGAGTGCATCTCAGGAGGAAAGGGTTTTGAAGCCCTCGCTGCGCTCGTGTAGCAAACAGCCGCGGGCTCCAAACCCCACCTTTAAATTAGATGGCACGTTTATTTCAATAAAAGTGTGTAAATGCGCAGAATAGGGCAAAATGTGAATGATGCAGATTATTTCCAGATTTCACCGGCTTGAATTAGACTATCACAAAATTGCTTCCAAACGTCAAAACTCTGTTGATGCTCGTCGTTCATCAAGCATCGGAGGATGAATTGCTCCTCCCATGCCTCGACCAGTATTTTGAACATTCTCGCCGTTGTCACATAGGGATTCTCTGTGCTCCATTCGAATATGGCGTCGCTGAATTCCTCGTACGCGTCGAAAAATTCTTTTTCGTTGACCAGATTGAACAGGACGAGAGAAAGGCAATTCACTGCTTCCATCTCCATCTTTTCAGCAGCAGAATACGTGGGGCTCGTAATAGACACGTCTACCGATATGACACCTCGTGCAATTTTAAAACGTCACGTCACAACATTTTGCAAAAAAACGTCATCGACATGAAACATAATGTTCTTATTTCGCATTGCTTTCCTCAATCATTCAGATTTATTGATAAGGATTAACTCCACAAGAAGCGTCGAGAGGCCAAATCGGCTTTTATTTTTAAAAATATTAAAAAAAAAAAATAACCTAAACGAATTAGACATTTTAGTGTAGAAAACCTCTTCTACATTATATTAAAACCACACCTCATGGGTGATCTATATTTTAACTCGGATCTCGATATAACGGACACCGCCATAGAGGATATCAGATGTAATGAAAAAATTCCTCAGTCCAAGGTCAACTATCTAACCTTACTGCTACAGGGCCATATTTAAAAATTTGATTTTGAAATAGCGGATAATCGGGTATAGAGGACTGAGTCTGTCCCAATTAGTCCGTTAGAGCGAGTAGTTCATTTTTATACAAAATAATTGTAAATAATATCATAAAAGTTTGGCTTTTTTCTATTGAGGAGACACGCGAACAAACTGCTCTATATTCTCCAAAGGCTTAATGAAAATCACCTTCCCTGAGAAGCACTGCAATAAAAGATTCAGGAGATTGGAGGGGAATTAGTGTTAATTTGAATGACTTTATTCTACGATATTACATCTTGATTTGTGGATTTATGGCTTCACATAAACAGTTAGTCCAATATTTAGGGCGAATCGGGTTCTGGGTGAATCACATCTAGACAAAATCGCTTCAAAATATCAATATGCTTTTGATGACTCTCGTTCATCAAGCCGCGACCCAGGAATTTCTGCTCCCATATCATCAGCTGTTTCTGGTACATTTTCGCTGATTCGACATCGGGATTATTTCTGAACCATTCCAGCATGGCATAGCCAAATTCTACATATGCCTTGAAAAATTTATCATCGTCGTTCTTGATTTTGAGGAGGGAACAATACAATGCACCCATCTTTGTGAAACCGGAAATTACAAGTGGAGCACGACGGGATGTTACGTTTGACACATCTATCTTTAAAACAGTTGCGCAATTGTTTCAAAGCCTGCTTCGTCGTATATGAGTCTAGCCTGGTGACTACAGCAACAAACATCTGCTTTGATTATAAAACAACCAGGCAACTATCTTAACATAACGGACAACACATAATTATGCTATTTTATAAACGAGATTGTAATAGTTTTCGATCTGAGGTTATAATGTGGCTTTGAAACGCCTGCTTGCTCAAAAGTACATTATAACCGAATATCGAACACCATTCTTTCAACAATGTTCATATGATATTTAATAATTTAAGTAGAAAATGATTTTGTCTTTTTCAATAAAATTTGAATTTAATGTACGTACGGCGCCATCTAGTAGCGAAGTTGCGAACAAAACTAAAGTGACCGCTTGATAGCGCGCGCGTCGTATTTACACGGACTTTCCCCCAATATCCCTAGTACGCTTTTAGTGCCTTTTTTTAATAGTTGTAGAAAAATATAATTTTTCTTGAGCAGGCCTTGAACTATTATTAATTTAATACCAATTTTGGCTTGCTCGTGCTTGAAATGTCGGTAAAATACGAACCACTCTATCCTCGACTACCATCACATCATTTGCAAGTATTACTTCTTCAAGGACAACATTAGAAACACGTTTATTTCGACAAAAGTGTGTTATGATGCATGGTGAGCCATCTTGAATTGGGTAATTATAAAAATATAAATCTATTGATGCAGACTATTCCTTGTTTCCAGTGGGCTGGATTATTCCTTGGCAATATTCGTTCCATCTCTTCAAAGACTCTTGATGCTTCTGGGACAGGACGCCTCGGAGGGTGAGTTGCTTCTCCCATTTCTCGAGCAGTGTTTTGATTATCTTCGCCGTGCAGGCGTCGGGTTCCCCTTCGCTCCATTCGTATATTATCTCGCCGAATTCCGCGTACGTGTTGTAAAAGTCGAAATCGGTATTCCCTTTAAACAGGATGCGGGCAATGCGATTCAATGTATCGCCCATCTTTTCAGCAGCAGCAGCAGCAGGAAACGTGGAGCACGAGAGACACTTCACGCGTTGTGACAGTTGCGCAAATGTGAAACGTCATGACAATGAAACAAAACACGAACGGCATGAAGCATAAAATTCCTGTGTCACATTGTTTTGTAAAAAAATATTGTCAGTCATTGAATATTTGCATTTCACTGTTTTCTTCACGCATACTCAATCTTTCAGATTTATTGATAACCATTAATACGCTTCAAGAAAATGGTACTTGACAAGAAGCGCCCGAAGCCCACGAATCGCGCAGATAATGTATCCCTTGCCACCAAGAAAAATGTGGTGGGCGCCACGCATCTGACCACCGAGTTGAGCCGCCTAAATCGCGAGGAGGCGGCCGAACTGCGCATGCACAACAATGCGCGCAAGAAATTCATTCACAAGTACGATCTGGACGAGGACAATCAGAGCGAGGTACGGCCGTCAAAACATTACGGCGTGTTTGCATAATATTCGTATAGCATTAAGCGCATATCAACAAGCTGGAATTAATTGCGATTATCATCCGCATCCTCGCGTGCAGACGCGCAGCGCACACGAAATGCGCCAAGCAAGAATGTGCAATTAACATTTAAATTTTAAATCACGAAAGCCAAGTGGAAACATCACCGCGGAGGCTGAGTTCCACGTTTTTGTTGTACGAATCCGCATTTGCGAGTCCTCGAGATGCTTATCTAAATTAATTTTCGGACGGCGCGTTATACAAGACGTATTTATTTATATTTTTAAATGCTCGTTCGTTATCTGGCGTCATCAGTGCAGTTGCAATCCAACAACCTGCGGCCCCACATTCTGAACGCTGCAAATCAGTCTTGCCTTTTGGGCTGACTGAATGTTTTATTCTATGTTTTTTTTTTCTTTGTGCGGCCCTTTCATAGGCGCTTTGTGTGCTTTTAATTAATATTTCGTTGCTCGTCGGATCTTTTGCAGGGCTCCGACCATCTCAGCGAAGCGGAGAGTCCCGGCGGTGCTGCTCGACGTAACGGCGAATCGCAGTACGTGAAGAGCCTGTCGGTGAACATGCAAGTTGGTGTCGTTTCTTGATGGCAATCGCACGCGCATATTATTTATTTTCGCCGCGCGCGCGCGCCGGCGAAAATATGCAAATCGTGTGTCACATTGCTTGCTCATTCCTTGTCGTTCTGCCTTCAAGGACCTGCACATTCTGCTCTTCACGGACGGCGAGATCGACATTGACAAAGTCCTTTGCTTATATCTACTGACTGCGCACAAGACCGAGACGCTGCGCCTGCCGCCGAAAACGCACCGGGTCGGCTACAAGGCCCGCCTGCAGTCGCCGCTGGAGAGATTGATCGAGCGCTCGAAGGCGCGCGACGTGCGCCCGAAGATCTTCAAAACGCTGCCGCTGTTCCTCCTGGGTGCGTGCGCACGCCGCAGCCCAGCCAAAAACATCGCACTGTTAATCCAGCAAACGCGCCGCCCTTTCTGTTGCAGACGTGCCGGTGCTGCCGCCCAAGAAGGAGCCGCGCAAGGACCCGCGCCTCGCCAACAAGGTGATCGTCAACACGAAGATCCTGCGCATTATACAATCGGTGAAGACTGCGTTGGAAGTGTGCAATATACAGTTGCTCAGGCACTTCCTCTATCTGGCGCATGACCGATCCCGCATTGAGAACACCATGATGCAGCCGAAAATGAACGCCTTTTACAAGTCGCTGTACGGGCAGAACATCCTCTCCAGCTGCGAGTCCTTCCAGCTGGAGACGGTCTCCAAGAAAGGCAGCCTGTCATTCCGCGTGGACGTGGAGCCGTTGGAGGAGTTGATCCGGCTGATTCGCAGCAACGTGCTGCTGGTGCCCAACAGCAAGTCCTGGAAGGAGTGCACGCGAAGCGTGCAGGATGCCGGCGCGGACTTGACCGACCACAAGTCCACGCCGGGCCCCTCGTCGATCTCCTTCACCTCCACCTACCCGGAGAGCTGCCTCAAAGGCGCCGAGAAGGGCTGCTGCGAGACCAGCGAAGGCACGTCGTCGAAGCGCGTGCGCATCGTCGACCCGCCCATCGAGCTGCTGCCAGTCACCACCGGCAGCATGGAGAGCCAAGGCGACGAGGTCTATTTCCTAGACATCGAGCAGCACCCCGACGAGGAAATCGATCAGCGCGAGACGATGCCCAAGCTGCAGCCGAAAATTATGAAGAACCTGCAGCTCGGCTTTTCCGATATGCACCTGGGCGACGAGGAGCACGTGTACAGCTTCGACCAGAACCTGCCGCTGGAAGAGCTCGCCGTGCTCCTCGAGTAGGTTTAATCATCAGCACTTCTATTATAGGCGGTCTTGATTGCATGCCATTAGAAGCACAGCCAAGCGCAACACAATCGAAGCCACTTCGAATCGAAACGCATGAAAATAATACGTACATTAGAGAGGAAAAAAGGAGCATCGAATAAGGCGAAATGACGCACGCCGAACACGTACGGCGCGGTCGTCGGTCGCCGTAATTGTTAGTAGTAAAATCACGCTTCGTAAAACAATGTTTCCACAATGTTTTCGTATGTAAAAATGCGCGCTGCTTCTCGCAGCCGCGCATGCATTCAACGGCGACGGCCTAGCATTCCGTGCATGTGCGTTGCATGCGTAATTCATAATTCTCGTTTTTTTCGCCGCGGCCCGGCGTCGGTAACTCATTGCTCATTGTTGGTTGTTGGTAATATGCAGGCATTGGCTGTGCTTGATTTTTTCCTATTTCATACGCACGTCAGCGCGCGGATCGACACCTTATTTAGTGCTGCATGGCATGCGCACACTTTTATCCCGGGCATGACAATGAGCAGCGCTGTAGATAGCAGTTGCCTTGCATATCTTAGTCAACAATTTATCGGTTTCCTGTATTGCAGTCAAAAAGTCAAAGAAGAGGCTTACGCCGACTACCAGAACCTGATCGAGCGCATGGCGGCGAGTCCCAGTGTCTCAACGACAACCACCGACGACGAATTGGAGCTGCCAAAGATCACCGGCGGCTACTTCAACGTGAAGCACACCAAGTGCGAGGCGTGCCTCAAGCGCTGGCAGGAGCCGCTGCCGACGCCGAAGATCTCGAAGATCAAGAAGTTCCCCATGCCGCAGCTGGAGGAGTCCTCGTACTATTCGTCGAAGAGCGCGCAGCGCATCTCGGTGCTGATCGACAAGAAGGTGCGCAAGCTGGAGCAGGAGGAGCAGAAGGCGCGACTGCGCACCAGAGAGGAGATGATGTCCCACCGGCAGATGCAGCGCCTGGCGAAGGGCACTCCCGGCGTCGATCAGACGATCGAGATCATCGACTTGGACGAAATGGATTTGGCGAAAATTCGGCAGGAGATTAAAGAGGCCGAGACGGCGAAGAAGCTGAAGAAGTTCTACGAATCCATCGAGTAATCGCCGAATTCCCCCGCCGATCGCCATCTGTGCGCCAAAGGCAAACAACGAAGAAACCGCAAAACAAAAACGATCCGGAGAGGAAGAGTGAAACAATAATTTCATATTTCACAATTATAAATGCTCAATACGTGTACCTAACAACATCAATAAATAACTTGATTAACTTGAGGTGAAGAAAACAGTTAATAAGACGTTTACTGTCCTTGATGGTATTGCCATAGGTGTCGATACAAGACGTGCATCGCCGAGAGGTATAAAGCGCGAACGAAATGAGAAACAACGAATCGACGCGACGCCGAGAAAGAATTTTCGATTTCAAAATCGAGCCAGCGACACATTCGTTTAAATTCCCATTTGTGCGAGATGAACAAATGCTGCGCATATCCTACAGGGTGTTGCGGCCGTGCGCAGCGCGCCGAATCCCAAGTGGCGTTCAAACATTGGCGGGCATTAGTTGGCACGTTTGCACAACCATTGATTGCGTCTCGGCATGCGCTCCTCGGCGGACGACAAGTAGCCAGGCGCGCGCGCGCGGCGAAATAAATTCCAAGCGACTGTGTTAGCTAATACCTGTACATATTAAAACGAACAAACACCTGTTCGACGGTGCGTTTGTTTGTTGTGCGCGTTGCTAAATCAGAATGTTAAACGGGCGCGCTGGCTGGAGCCCGGCCGGCTGGGGGCTTGCGAATTAATCTCTAATCGATGCGGCGCGCGCAGGAGGCGCGAGCTGCTTGTAATTTAACCTTCTGCGTCTTCGACACGTGAGCCGAAACTATTCGGAGCTGCGCTAAGTCTGCGCTTTGCATGCATGAGGCGGCGACGCCGGCGATTCTAGCACGGCGCGCGAATAGCAAAAAGACGCGAGAAAAAAAAAAGAAGAACAGCGCCTGCCAAGGCCTGCCACATGCGCAATGCGCTTGCATCGCCGCGACTCCAGGCCTCCAGCTGCGCGCGCTGCCGGCGAAAATGAAGCAAAACGCATTTGAGTATTTTAGGTATTTAACTATTTGAGCGATTTTGCTAACTAGTGCCAGCATGGCGCGGTATTTTGGCATCGACTGGCGCGGACAATGCAACTAGTTCGCGACGCGCGCGATTAGAATAAATGCGCGCACACGTGGCGAAGAATGGCGGCATGATCAATGCGGTCCGCGCGGAATTTCATCGAAAACGCCGCTCGCCTAGTTAGCGCGCGGCGGATAGAAAACGGCGCGATCGCACTTTTCAACGCGAAAACTCGCCTTCGATATCACTTGCGCATGACGTCAACTTAATTTCATCCTTCATTTGTCGGAGTAATGCGGGCATGACCCGGTTTTCGATGAAATCAAGACGCCGTCCGGCGGCGAAGAAATTAAAACGAAGATGACACCAATTAAGCGCGCACGACCGTCTTCGGATGGCCATACGTGCATCGGGAACATTTGCTCATGTCCGACGTCAGTTGCAGTCAACTTTTACTTTTGAATCGGCTTCGGTCCAGCGGCTCCCGGCTGCTGTGGCCGCTCGCTAAATAAATAACGAAATCGCATTAGAAATTACTTTTACTGGACGAACGGGTGCCGGCGACGGATTTAAGCGATATTGAGCAAAGACATAAAGCGCGTCGGACGAAAGCAAATCCGCGGCATTCAGACATTAAAAGGCAAGAAGCTCCATAAAAATCGAATCGAAATAAAAAAATGAGACGCAGCCGGTAAGCCGGGCCGCAGCGCCGACGAAATCGAAACGCGCTGATGAGAAATGACCCCGGCCCATCCTCGTAATAATAGTAATAAAAGACAAATTGAAGAAATGAAGCAGTGAAATGAAACATAACGAAATTGATGCAATGCGGCAATACGAATCGAAAAGCACGTCGGCTGTGCAGCGCGGTCGCGGAAGACATAAAAGTCGATATTAAACGAACGCATTGACGAAATTAAAACCGACATGCGTCGATCAGTTCGCGCGCACGCGGCTTTCGGAAGGCGCGGAAAAGAAACGTGGAAAACTTGACGTGCGCCCCGGCTTAGGACGAGCTTAGATCGTAAAAGCTCCCACAACACGATGCGCGTATGGATATCATAAAAAATCTGTCTAATAAATCAAAATCAAAAATCACTTTCGAATCGAAATCGAAATCACTCTCCGCGAGGCAACATGCGCTTGGATTGCTTCTTCAGCATCGCCATCGCATGTTCTATGTGTTTTTACGAGCGCGCCCGGCGCGGTTTCGTTCTTCATTTCGGCGTGCGCATCACACATCACAAGGCATCGACTTTCTTTCGATCTCGAAGCGTCTCGGAACGAAATGCGTCACCTGTGGCGTGCGTTATTTTACCTTTTTTGCGCCGCGACCGACGCTCCTTTAAACGAGTGCGAACTTTTTACTTTTATTGATCATTTGCTCATTTATATGAAACGTATCGGCGGCGTCAGAGGAATCAGGAACTATCCGGCCTTGACTCTCTTGCTACGTTTACCGCTCGTGGCTAATTCGCGAGATAAGACAAAACAACACCGTAATAAAGGTGTCAATGAAGCAATTACTAATTACTCATGCAACGTATTTTGTACAGTTTGTATTGTGCTCGAAAATTGAACATAATATTTGGATTTGTTTTGATATTTTGGAAACGGCGTACGTTTTTTGATTTCTTTGCAAATTCTAATAGCGAAGAAAACACTCTCTAGAGTACAGCCCTGTAAACCCCACACAAAAGATGGACAGTACCAGAAAATGGACACTAAAGTGTCGCCATTTTTTGATATAATGGAAACATGAGTTCTTCCATATTTTCCGAACGCGTGGTCCTTTTTAAGTGTCCTCTTAAAGAATCTCTTAACTAAAGGTTTTGATGCTGCATTTGCATATTTGTTTAAGTTGGAATTGCTTAGCACTTAGCACTAGGTTCTGATAGGTGGCGCAGGTGATTCAGTACACGACAACTCATGGCCGTGTTAACTTACTCACGCGCTCACGACTATCAATACATATTTCTAATTGTGTCTGATACGTTGATATGTTCGGGTGTGTAATCAATTTATGATTGCGCGCGCGTTTTTATTTCGCGCGGCGCTCATTAAACGGATAATGCGGTGCACACCACACACAGCGTCGGCGCGCAATTGAAACTGAAATCTTCGTGACACCGTTGAGAACATTCGTGACGCGGTTTCATCATATTATTAGCAATAATTGCCTGCCGCTGAATACAAAACAACGAAATCGTATTGAATAAATTGAATATGAAAAAATGGCCAATGGATAAATACGTTAGATAGTTTACATCCGCCACGCGAGATTTATTATTTAATTAGCATCGATGCTAAAGCCTGGACTTTCAATTTCGTTGCCGGCTCGTTGTTTTTCGTTAATCTATGCGTCGCATGCGTTTTGCGATCTGCTGAGCGGCCCCGCGGCCAGTTCGAAACTAAAGCGCGCCTAAATAATCGACTTGTCTTCGAGCCATTTGTCTATATTCGTAGAAAAGTGAAATTTTCGAATGATCTCGAAGCAGTGCGATGCGTTGAGCCGAGTGGCCAGCTGCTCGCTAACATTTTTGCCGCATTTCAAAGTTCACTCAATGAAGTATCTGTAAATGTATGCAGATGTATGATAAAATTATGCTTCCGTGGGTTAGATAATGTCGCACTGTCACTCTTAGCGGCGGAAGTCGACACATTCGACGATCTCAACCGGCAACCAGACAGATGAATTATGTAAAATGTAAATAATAACGCAGAAATGCTAAAAAATCAACAGTTTTTCGTCACTTGTGTCGAGCTGGAGATAACTAACAACCAACAATGTGTTTGTCACGTATCATCCAGCAAGTGCCAGAAAACAGACTCAGTTTGGCAATATTTAGAAATGTTGAAATTCCAAATGCATATTTTTGTCTGCGTTCGAAGCACATTCAAAGAATAATTGGACGAATCAGAAGTAAAGCCATTGCAATTTATTTTTGTGCCTGCTTCGACCTGGAGGTAACTAACAATACGTATGTCGCGCATCGCGCACCGGCGGCCGGTGCTCGGAGGAGATTGGAAAGCGAAATTTCAAACTGCAAGATGAAGCCGGGCCGGCATTTCGCCGCGGCGGCGGTGTCAGGTGAAACATCAACATCAAACACAGCAACAACACAAAGGTGCGCCACGCGATTTCACTCGCTAGCGCGAGCGCGCGACTTCCATGCGGCGTACGGTACGTACGTGCGGCGTGTGTGCGTTTTTAAGCGGTTTTCAAACGAAACGAGACGCAATTTCTGATTTCTGCGTTTCGTGTTCGGCGCACGCTTAGGTTTCGCATCTCGGCGCTGGCCTGTTGTTTTCGTTTCTGCCTGCCTTGGGTCAGCGTCGATGGCGACTCCAGCTCCAGCATCAACACACGGCGAAACGTTTATTACCAGCGTGCGCGATGGAGGTCTTCGGCGAAAATTTCCCCCCCACATAATCGATGCCAATTAATCGATAGCTCCACGTCGAATTTATGGCGGTTTTGATGCTTGCACTCAAACTCCTCAGCATGTTTACATCGCTGGCACGTTTTCTTGCGCAGTTTTTACTCCTAGTCGCCTGCGATTGATAAGCAGGTGATTAATCTCCGGATGCGTGCGCACGATTTGTTTATGAGATGCAGCGGTCTGCACAATGCGCAGAAAGGAAAAGCCCATTTTTTACGCTACTTATTTTATTGCCCAGTTGTGACTTCGTTTTGATTGAACTTTCTAGCCTTGGTTTGTGTAATTGTTGAAATTGTTTCAGGCCGTATTCGGGTGGTCTTGGTGAAACAGCAACACAATCAGGAATTCAGGAATAACACGGTTGATTGAAATCCAAATCTCTTTTAGGAAGCACAGGCCTTCTTTTGGCTACGAAAAATGCTCCTTATTTTCCGTACGCTTGATAATTTTTAAAGTGTTGGTGAAGATTCTACCTCCTTTGTTTTGCCCCCTTTGTATTAATTTTGCGTCTAGTTAAGTCATTAAATCACACACGAAAAAATCGCTCCTCCCAGTGTGATAACAATCGCCCATGTTGAGAAACACCACAATAAACGATTAAAGGCGACGATTAAAAATAAGTTAATAGTGTTATTTTGAATGACTTTATTATTTGCCTTTTTCAATGCTTAGCTTGTATTAATACTCGTAGAAATTTCATTTTGAAGAACAAATTCTTCACTCAAATATAAACAGGTAGCTCAATACAACAATAGTTAAAGCGAATCAGTTTCTGGGTGAATCACTTCGTCGCAAAATTGCCTCAAAATATCAAGATGATGCTGATGATACTCGTTCAACAAGCCGCGGCGTCGAAAATCCTTCTCCCATTGTTTCAGCTGCATCTTGTATGTTTTCGCCGTTTTGACATCCGGATCAACTCTGGACCATGCCAACATTGCGTAGCCGAATTCCACATACGCCTTGACGAATTCGCCTTCATCTTCCTTCATTTTGAGGACGCAGCAATACAACGCACCCATCTTCGTGAAACCAGAAATTACAAGTGGAGCACGACGTGATGTTTGAGTCTGACACACCTAGCTGTATGACAGTTGCGCAATTATTTCAAGTTTCAACGCCTTCCCCTTCGTTTATTTGTCTAGCAACAAACATAAACGTTGATTTCAAAATAATCACGGAATGATATCAACGCACAAGAAATAAATAAGTTATGTTTTAAACGAGAAGAGATATTTGCTCAGCAGCTAAATTGAGCGTATTTAATATTTATTGACATTTTGAACAATCGTCCTCTTTTAGAGAGAACAGACCTTATTTTGAAAGTTCTGTCCTCTTGAAGAGTGTCCTCATCTTGTTATGTCCTCTTTTTCGACCTTTGAAAACTAATCGAGACTTTGTGACTATTTTGGAAATACCCGATGGAAAATTCTTCACAATTTCCGAACGCGTATTCTTTTTTAAAATTTCTTTGCAGATTCTTACAGCTGAAGACACGAGTATTAAGGTATATTCCGAAGTTTTTTATAAAAATTGTCAATGTATTGAGTATTGAAATCATCGTCGTTCTACTTTGCGATGTCTTGCAATAATAGATTTCGTCGTGGCAATCGATTTTCAAGACTTAGTCACATCAAACGTAAATCCAAGTAAAGTAATCGCACACTGTACATGAAGACAACAGGTAGGATAAAGACACATGTACAATTAGCCATGTCGATGCGTATGACCGAGATTGAAGTCCTCGGTGACAATTTCAAAGCGCGCGGACGGCGCGGCGCGCAGTTCAATATGAAATATGAAAAGTAAACGCATTTAAGTAATTATACTTTATGTCCCATGTACGTACATGTTTCCATGTTTGTGTTTGGTCTTGTAATTTGAGTTGTCGTACGCTGGCGCGTACGAATTGCATGGACAAGCAAAAGTTCCAAATTCGTCATGTTTGCCAACAGCGAACAACCGACAATGTTTTGGTGTCACCAGCACGGAACGCTCGTTCCCATGTATGAAAAGCGATATGACCGAAAGTTGTCAAGTGAAAATCCACATTTAATGTGCGCATGTGACACAGTTAATCATTGAACGCTATTGCATACTTTAGAGCATTTAGCATTTAATTTAATTACTAATCGCCGGTGAATCAATGCGGCGGCTGGAAATTCGAAGCGCTTGTTGCTGCTAACTGACTGACGCTGTCGTTGGGAATGCAGCTGAATTCTTGTGCGGTGCGCGTTGCGCGTAAATCGAATCCGAATGCTCAATTTATTGCTCACACCTATTGTTTGTTTAATCTTTTGCACCAACTACAACATTCCGCCGCCGCTGCGAATTGCAAATTGATACACACGCTAAAGTCCACTGTAATTCCAGAACGGCAAATTTTAGTCAAACGAAGTTTGGAATGCCGATGGCGTGTGTAATTATAAATAAAGTACTAGAATTTCTTAAACAGATTGACTGGCACATTAAACAAGCCAAAACAAACAACCCGAGCGGTTATCAGCATCCAGCGCTAATTAGCGTAAATATTTATTGTGTATGTAAGGAACGTACGGAACTTAAATTACATGCATATCAAGTGCACTTCATTCCAAGAAAACATCAACAACTTCTTAGTTGAAAAGTTATGTGTTATGAATTTTACGCACTTGAAACGCTCGAAACAATTAAGCACTTATCATCAAGCAGACCACAGTTTCAGAAACAACCGGAGAATCAACAAGCTTGATATACGTGACCGCTTTCGCTGTTAAATTCGCAAAGTGATTACAATTTAAATCGGTGTTTGCAAAGTTCAGGAGTTATTATGAAGTATTCCAAATCAACGTCAATGTCGTTACAAATGCTACAATGCCGGTGAGAATCAACTGGGCGCGCTGTATCGTTCGTTCCTCATGTATTTCTCTATAATAACCGCGTATTTATGCCCATTGCCCATGTCTCGCTTGGATAGTCACGGCGTTTTACGCGCGTCCGTTCGTTTGCATACGCGGCGAGTTTCGGGCGCCGCGGCTTTCTGCGCTCGCATCGAAATCGAAACTTTTTCATCGCGGCTGGAATGGTGGAAACGCGGCGGTGCCGCGCGAGCGCTTCGAAATTCTAATTGAAAACCTAATAGTTAACCCGATAGAAAACCGAAACGCCGTCTCCCGCAGAGGCGCGCAGCGAGCCGCGGCAACTTATTCCCATTCCGGCGACTACTTAAACATCCACTGACAGAGGCTTAAACCAGCTAATAACGACTGCAGCGGCTGCGCGCGGAGAGCCTTATTGGAACTTATATGCCACTTAGAGCACAATCAAAACGATGTTAGTAACGAGCGGCGCGGCGCATATTTTTATATAAATATGTTGTTACGCCGCGTCGAACTCCCGAGCTGCTGGCTTGATTTACCGCGTGTGGCGGGCGGACTCGCAGGGGGAAGTCACCAGCTCTCGCAGCTCGCTGCTTGTTAGTTCAGCTGGATTCTGGATTTATTTGGGAATCAATTCTTCATGTACACATACAGTTACTGAAACCTTTTTATATAGAAAAGGAGGACATAAATAAACAAACAATAAACTCCATGTTCGAGTTTTACCGGGGTGTACCTTAGAAAACGTCTTTTTGGTTAACAGAATTTTCAAGAAACTGAATTTTCCGTTGCGTATTTCTAAAATATCAAATTCTGGCTGAGAACAGAATCCCGCCAAACAGAAAAGAACTTAATAGCTCTTTTGAAGTCGATTTAGGTGAAAAATAAGATTTTATTTTAATACAATTTCCTTCTATGGCCAAAAATGCTCTAATGTGGTCAAAATATAAGTCGCACATTTAAAATGATCTAACACGTCGAAATCATCACAAAACTACAACATTAGATTACATAACAAAGTACCAATTCTTTTCTAATTAAGAACAATGCCAAAGAAGTGTTGCATTGTTATTCTTTCTCGAGTCCACCGAGAAAAACAAGCCGCTCCGTCTCAATTTGGAACTTTCTATTGTTTTTCCTCACATACCACGCTGCTACTAGATGATTATTACTCCAGTTATCTATTATACTATTACAGTAATGTCTTAAGTTAAAAATTTTCCAACATTTCATGCTTTCTTGCGTTGATTTCTATCATTCGCTTTTTTCTTTTTTATTGTTTACTCGAGCAGTTTGTTCACTCCGGTTCAATATCTTAACGACAATGTTCAACAATGTCGACGGTCGACGCCAGCGTCACACGCGATAGTGTTTTATAATAACGTACATATATCGCCGCAGATAATAACTAAATGATTTCGTCTTGTAACGAGCAATTAGGCGCTGTTCAGCGCTCAGCTATTTCAGTTATCCGCGCCGCGCGCGTCACCCTATAGCAATTGGGATTGTCTTATTGTTCTAATTGTTTGTATCGGCCTGTTTTATTGTTCATCGCGCGATATCGTCTTGTTGACCCATCGGGCCTTATCGCTCATTAATACCACAAGCATAACTGTCTTGCTAAGTGTGGGCGCATGTCGGCTGGAGTTATTTCGCTGATAAGTGCGTAGATAGCATGGATTTTTTCCAGCGAGTTATGTCCAACTTTTGGAAATTGGGGCGCTTTATTGAAGCGATGTACTGATGCGCGTACATTAAGGCTGGAGGTATGTTGCGCGCTGACTCAGCTCGCGCGCCAAGTCTGCGTGGCTTGGGATTGTGCGAATCGAACGAAATGAATAACGTGGCGGCGTCTATCTTGGCGTCTAGGCCTACATATCTACATATCACTTGTGTCCAATTGATGAGTAGTGGCTTGCTTTTGAACGTATGGATCATCACTCAACCCCGCCGGCTAGCGCTGCGGCGATTTTCCAGCCGTTGTTTCACTCGACATCGATTTTTTATTTCATTATTCAGCGCGCGCGCGCGCGTGTGTGCGTATGCATTTCAGTAACATGCCGTGAACATCATCTTCATCTTCATCACCGTGATGGCACCGTCGTGCATCTCTAATTAAGCCTCATCAGAAATTCATTAAAACATCGAACTATTATACGCGCACGGGACGCGGTCCAGCGACCCGTCCCAGCAGCGCGCCCGGCCCCAGCGACATCAAGATTTACTACCCATAACAACCACAAATTCAAACATAACAACAACTCATCTTCTTATTATTCAACATCACCTTCAGCTCGCCCGTGCGCGTCGCTCATCTTCAGGCAGCGGGCAGCGCGCGGCAGCCTGGCATTATTCTGTGCCGTCCCGTGTTCTTTACTCTTTATAGTCTTTATTTCATCGCCGGAGCGCGCCCCGAATCGCCCGGATTGCCCCCCAATCGCCGCGAGTGTCTTTCCGGCCGCGCGTCGCTTCTAGGCAACTGCAGCGGGCGCGGACGGATGCGCGCATGCGACTTAAGCCTTTTCCGCGCCGGGCAAACGCACCTTCCGCGAGCGCGCGTTGTCTATGCCATTGCTGCAGCCCCCCCGGTACCTAGAGATTGCTTCGGTTGCGACTGTTGCGAGTTGCGCGGCGCGCGCGCGCGAGACACTCGAGAGGAAGATGAAGAATGGCATTCGGTATACCTGGCGCGCGACGCGGACGCTTGCCGGTCATCGCAGATATATGCGTCGCGCGTACTCAAATATGCGGCCCCTGCGCCGGGAATTGGCCGAATCCTTCTCCTTGATAATCATTACGGGCGCTGGACAGGCAGGTAAAATTGGAACAGAAGAGATGAAGCGAGCCGGGTAAGTACCATTCCCGGCCGGCCGAATCAGCGCGCTCGCGCGCACTGACGGCGGCGGAGCGAACCAGCGCGCCTCCGAGTACTCAGCGGCTCGCGCACAGCGCACAGCGCACCGCGCTTAAGTCAAACGCGCCTGGCTGGAGTTGCGGCCGCGCACTCCGCTCGTCAGTTGTGCGCGCACCGCGTGTCCGTACAGTCGAGCTGCTCGCGTCGCCTCCCGCTGCAAGTCCGCTGATTAACCGTGATCGAGATCCGCACATCACCTCGAGCGCCCGTCCCAATTGGGAATGCACATGCTGACGCATGACGCCGACGGAAATCATAAACTCTGCTTAGCGTAAGTTAAGCGCAGCGAGCGGCGCCGTATTTCTGCATGCAGATCGCACCGATCTGGCCAGATAACCAGCGTATCGCGGAAGAATCGCCAGCGTGCGCGGACCCTGGCCGACTAGTGCAGTGTTATCACGCGAAGAGCGCCGGCGACAATTGTGGATTATCTCTAAGCGCATTCGGCGACAGTGGTAAGTCTGCGCAAGTGACGCGATGCGTCCGAATGAATGTATGTGCGTATCAATCAGACGAAGGCGTGCGGCACACCGAAGTCGGCGCGCTGGTCTCTTAAGCAACCTGCTTCGGCGGCCGGCGCTCGTTACGGGTGACATAAGTGCGTTTTCGGCGGAAAGGTTAAACGTCTCGCTCGCTTGTTTGGTTTTTTCGCGGCGCGCGCTGCGAACTTGAACTCGACTCCACTCGCCAGGAGCGCATTGCAATGCGGCGGCCGCGGCCGCTGGGAAAAGTTGGCGCACACATCGCGAATTGCAGTCGGGCGAAATTTATAAAATGGAAATCAAATTAAGGTGGAGGATATATGTGCGCGCGCGCGCGCGGGGGGACGAGAGCGCGCACGCACGAAGCAAGCGACGAGGACGCGGAAAAAGAAGCAAAAGAAGCAGGTGCACTCTCCGGCTGCGACTGCTTCTTTGGCTCGGGCTTTATAAGACGCGCGCGCCAGCGCTGCGAACGACGCGCTGCCTGCGCCCGTGGCTCGTCTGTCGGCCTGGGAGCCTGCGCTCCTTCGTGCGGCCGGCGAAGACCTGGGACTTCGGACATGATGCCCGCCTGCTCAGTTCTTTAACTTTCCTGATTGTGTGCGCAGCGCTGCATTACGCCGCATTGCGCTGCATTGCAGGCTGCCTCGAATGCGCTCTGGAGCGCCCCGGGTTAGGACTGAAGAGTCCGAAGAGTCCGAAGAGTCCGAAGAGTCTGAAGACTTAAGGGTACCGTCTAACGCACGCACGCGCCTAGGAACCCAGGACGCGCGCGTCGCACGCATTCGCACTTACTGGAATCGTTTTTAATCGCCGATAAGAGAAGGCGCTGGCTCTCAACGCAGCGCGGCGTTAGCTTAGACTCTTAGAGCTTAGAGAGTTGAGGTCGTGGTCTTGTGGGCTGGTCAGCGCTGGCATGTCGGCTGGCATCTGCCCTAGAGACCCTAAATTATAACCTTTATTCGTAACCAGCGTCGAGCCGTCGTTTCTAGTCCACTTCTGGCGAGGACGCCGAGGTGTTGCCCTCCTATATAGCCTAGTCTCTAGCCTCTCGAGCAAAGTAACCTGCGCTATGCTTGAAATAGTTAGGCCCAGCCGGGTTGCTCGTGCTGGTGGCTCTTTAAATTACAAGTTGAGCGCGCACCTTTCGCTTTAGGCGCGCGCTGCGCTAAGAATCAAATTTACCGAAGAAACGGAAGAAATGAGGAATGAAAACGCGCTTACAGAATGAATGCACTCTGCTTACTTAATACTTACACACACGCCGAAAACCTAGCATTAAAAGCTCGTTATTTATTCCTCCTTTATTCGTTCCTTCTTTATTTCGAGTCTTGGTTGTCGTTTTTTTTGTTGGGTTGCTTTTCTTGGACGCGCGCTTATTGCGCTGGGGGTTCAGGTGCGTTCCTCTATTCGGCCGTTTTATATCTGCCATAAATCTTCGCATTCTCATCGGAATTACTTAATGCGCATTTTTCCCGATGCGGCGGTCGGCGGGAAAAATTTAAATGTCGAATAATTAGCGGCGGCGACGACGCGAGGGCCTAAATTAAATTCGTTTTGTGCTCTTTGGCGCGCGCGGTGCTTGGGGGAAACTGGAATGGGCCCATAACACTCGCGACGCACAAAACAACAACATTGCGCCCATGCCCATACAACAAAGACGAGGCCAGACAAAAAGTTAACGTTAACGTAACGATTGGTGATAGGCGATGGCATTTTTTCTCCCCGCCGGCCGCGCGCCAAGAGACCGCTCGGCCTCTCCGCGCGCGCGCTGGCTTCGTGCGCGCTGGAGACAAGGTCATATGTAAAACGGGCGCGCGCTTGATATATCGTCATCGTATAATAATTATAAATGCGATCCCACCGCAGCATTATCGGATACAAATTATCGTCGTTTATTATTATTAGTTTGGGGCCGGTTTGCGGCGGCCGCGGTGTCATCGTTAATTCCAAGCGGGCGCGTTCGGCCAGCCGGGGCGATTGGATGCTCCATTCCGTGCGCGTGCGTTCTGCTTGGTTTTTTGTGCGCTTCCTTTCAATTGCGCGCGCTCCCAAGCTGGCTGGCGCTCCGGGTTGATAAGGACGGTACGGCACCAACCTGTTATGGGCACGCCAATTCTGCGAATAGTTTTCGAGCCTCCGCCGGAATGACGAATGCGGCGCTACACATCGTCGCCTAGGCTCCGCGATGAAGAAGCGGGAAGGACGTCGTCGGCGCGGTCCGGTTATGAATACCGGCGCGACGCGTCGTTTTCGGGTCAAACCCACTGGGTTTAACGGTTGATCCCATTTTTTATCACACATATTACACATATTTTTCACCACACACACGTATGCAGATATAGTTTTTTTCGTCTTCTTAAATTTAACGTTCATTTATATTCATTTGCGTTCGTTATGAGATGAGCCGGGACACTTTAACTAATGGCTCGCAAATGCAGCGATTTGCCAGCGCCGGCGAAGAAGACCCAGACCCAGACCCAGACCCAGACCAAGACCCAGAGGTCGGCCGCGCTCAGGGCCAGGCCATCCGAAGGAAAACCAAGCAGCGCGCATAAAATGAGCATAAATATAAAAAAAAGCTAAATAAGCGCACACACGGATAAAAGACGAGAAACCGATAAATTCGTGAAGACGGCAGGCATAAAAGCGGACACATGTACTCTGTGGAAGCGAAACACGTAAATAAACAAGAAGTATCAGATTTTCGGTTTTTGGAACGAAATGCGCCCGAATCATTAGGGTGCCATGCCACGGGCTGGTGCGCTATGCCACTTGATCCCTTGGTACAATATTTTCGGCTGTCGCTTCTGGGCCCATGGGTCCCGGGACCCGGACCTCCCCCGGCTTGAACTCGAAACTCCAAAACATATTTTTTACAGATCTCATTGGAGATTTACCGTGAACCGCGCCGTTTGGCAGGTCGTCTCGGGGTACTGCCCGAGCATTCCGTTTTGATTCCTCCCCAGCGCGGAGAATATCTCATTACACACGCCCAGCGATATGACACGCACATTCTGTAATTGTGAGCCAGTTTGCCAGCAAACCGGAATCTCCTGAGGTTTTAATTAGACGCTGTGCCCCAGCGTGCCAGGCAGCCAGGCGCTAGGGTATCCCAGCAGTTGCCATTGCTTGCGATGTGACTCTTGTGCGGCTTCTCGGTTTTCTCCGAATTTTTACCATCGAGCCATCAGCAAACGCCGGCGCGCCGTCTTAAGACAAGAGCTCGCTTGTTTGTCCGTAAAATTACCGCCGCGCCGCGCCGCGATATCAAGATGCGAAGGAACGCCGCGCCGCGGATGATGATTGACCAAAGCAAGAGCGAAAAGAAAAGAACCGTAAAGCGCTGTAACAAGTGAAGTAATAACAAAATAAGTAAGAACAAAAGTAATTTTCGATCGCCGAGCGTATCAATAAAGTACCGGTTGATTTTCGGAATTGTCTCGACGTTTCACGGCCGCGGCATTACCCGGAAGCAGGCAGACGAAATTAGCATCACTCCTCTTCATCTCGCTGCGGCGGCGCATTGAATCGCAGCAGGAAGTGAATGCAGAATTCATAAACAACGCCGGCCATCGAAACGCGCAAATTAAATGTCCTTATAAGCATTTCATTCATTCCTCAGTTCCTCAATTCCTCAGTTCCTCGCCAAAACACTCCAAACACCTCAACAACCACGCACCGCTCAGCTGAATGCGTGTGCCGTTAGGAATCCTTTTAATAATTAATTACTACGCCCGGATTACAATTGTAACACTTTATAATAATGCAATACGCACCAAACTGGCCGAGGAGCATTTCGCCCACAAGCAGGTGCCGCGCATAAGCCTACAACATTTTGCACTTGTTCTCCGCTTCACGTGCTACTTCAGCCGGCATATTCTTGTAATTGTTTTTATTGGCCATTAATTAATGGTTACGGACAGCTCGCGAGCGCCTCCGTCGCGTAGGCAGCGCCGCGCCGCCATCCAGCGGCGCTCGCAAAATTCCATCGAAATGTGCAAAGTTTCAATTAGTTTTGATAAGTTAATTGCCACAAAGCGATATGTACAGTATTTTTGTGTTGTCAACCGTTAGCGCGCTTGGAGGAGCAAGAGCAGCACTTCATTAATGCTCAACCCATATCTCAAGACACCGCAACGCTACATTCGTTGGAACTGGCGTGGCGTGGCATGGCGTGGCGTTTTTTGAGTGTCGTTGAATTTCTTCGGGTCTTCAGGACGCCGATGTTTCTTCCAACTCCCATCTGGGACAATAATATTTATTCATTGCGCTGGGCTATGGTTATAATTATAATCAAATTAATCATTCGTGTGGAACAAGTCATCAATTTTTGAAAAAAAAAGAAACTGACTGCACGAGAAAAATGAGAAATTCATTTCATATCATTTGTTACTTCTGGCATCTTCATTTTTTGTACTTCCCTTCTTGATCACGCTTAATCCAGTCTACTATACTTAGTACTTACTTGCTATTTGCTCACTCTTCATTGAGGTGCGTTTTTATTGCTATTGTGTGCGGCGGCTGTGCAATTGTTGAATTGATCTCAACAGTTGTCGTTGTAAAAGTGTAAGTTGTCGGAGTTAATTGTTTAGAATTGAATTGTTAAGTGTGTTGTGCCGTGCTGAACGTTGTGAAATAATGCGATCGCTTATTCAACAGATCGAACTTGCATAATTTGTGTGGCCCAACGCCACGGACGAAGCCCAGCCTCCACCAAGACGCCCGCCACAAAATAAAGCATGCGGCTTGTGACGCTAGAAGTCGGCAGATATCACTTGTAGTGCACGTTGAACCAAATCAAACTTCATTGAGAATTGAGAGTCATGCATGCTTGATCGTAGACTTTGCTGTCTGGTGTAAACCATGTGAGAAGCGAATGCAATTAGCATGCAATGTCGCCGCCAGTGCAGGCCGCCGCAAATAGTTGACGCAGGTAAGTGCACGAATGGCGTCGTGTTGGTGCGCGCGCAGGCGCAGTGTGCGCTTGTGGGTCGGCCGAATTTAACGCGCGCGTGGCAACATCCGGTCACAATTAAATAATAACGTCCAGCCGAGGCGCGCCGGCCCATGCCTTCCATTCCGCGGAATTGGATTAAGTCGCGCGTTTATTTTGCCTAATAAGGCGCTGAAGTGGCAGAAGTGCGGCGGCCATTGCGCATTGCGCAGTGCGCAGTGCGCATTGCTTCCCCGGACGACCTGGCCGACCGGGACAAATACGTAGTGCTAATCTCGTAATCTACTGCCACAATAAAATGACAATAACACTTTATAGTTTTATCTGCGCGCCGGCCGGAAAAAAGTAAACTAGGTTCGCTCCGGCCGCACGAAATGGGAAGTCGTAAACGCGGCAAGCGCATTAAAGAATAAGAGTTTTTTTCCCCGCCCGTTTTGGGCCTGGCCAGCGTCGTCGCAAATTTGGCAATGCGCACATTACTTCTTCCTTCATACAGATAGGAGGTATGAAACAGTTGAGCTTGGACTTTACTTAACTTGACAACTTGACAACTTGAGTTAGAGCTGACCGTTACCCACAAGCGATCGCTGGGATTCACAAGGAAAGTCGTGGGGCTTCATTTTCAGTCGAGCATGGGAATCATGCTTCCGGGCGCGAAACTACTGGTTACACTGATTAAATTAGCGTCTAATTAATCAGCATCCCATTCCGAGGCGAGCGCGATTTTTTCCAAGCGTCGAAATTCAATTTAATTTTATCGCGCGCGCCGCATCGCAAGTCGCAAGTGCTTTCCAAGACAGTTATGTTTAAGACCCGCTTGATTACAGCATCCAGCCGCGAGATGCAAGCGCCGCGATACGCCGCCAACAAATTGAATTATACTTTTTTTTTCGGCGATTTCGTCATTCAAATAAACGCGCGCGTTACGTCAACAATGGCGCGTTTAAGACAATCAAATTGGATTAGTTAGACAACAATGCGCGTCGCGCGCGCTTCCTACTTCTCAGGCATTAATTACCTATTACTGAAATGCGATGAGGCAAAAATTAAATAACAAATCGAAGATGTAGGCCTCTCGATCCGCGGCGGTGTTACATCAGCCTCTTGGGCCGATGCAAAAATGGAATAGTAATAGTAATAACATAACGAAATGCGCGCGAGGCTAGCAGCTAGCAATGCCTAGCATTTAGTAACATTTAGTTCTTCTTCGTTCGGCGCTCGGCGGCGCGGCGCAGCGTGCCTCGTCGCAGGCGACTCTTTAGGTCTTTAGGTCAATTTGTACGTTCGTACCCGGCGCATCTCCGCGCCAGCCGCTTCGTTTCGTTCCTGCCGCCTGCAGTTCAGCGCAGTTCACTTCTCTTCAATTTTATTTCATTCCGCGGCGCGCGCGGTGATTCTATTCACAGCGATTCATCGATTTTTCGCGTCGCGTTCTCGTTCTCCACATTTTCTTCAATGCCCTCGTCGGTAACTTGAGCGCGCCCGATTGATCGCTTCGCGGTAGAATTGCTCATCACTTCCATTCAATTCACTTATTCACAGTGCCACAGTGCCGCAGTGCCGCAGCTTGCCTCATTGTCATTTTCTGTGCCGGGCGTTTAATTCATTCTTATCAACGTGCTGCAGTTGCAGGTGAAACAAGCAAGGAAAAAACGACACAATGTCTCTGTCCCTCTGCACATAAAGCGCTAGAAACTAGAAAGCAACTGCAGCAAGAGGAAAATCTGCATAATTCGTAATTATTAACGCCGGGAGGGGAAACAAATTGGTGAAATGCACGCCGATTCCAATGACTCGCTCTGCATTTCCTGCAATAAACGATTCTTCGGCGCTATCTGCATTACGCCATCTCAAGCGTCATTATTGCGAACGCGCAATTTTTCCCGCCGCCGCCCGCGAGATGATTTTTCGCAGCGCCGCGCGGCTTTTTATTGTGCGCCGAGGCGAGGCGCGAACGCGTCTTCCTGCTTCGGCGCAGGTGTAGCTGTATTTTCTGCACTTTTACACACATTATATTATTCCGGCACTGCCACGTGATTATATAACCCATTCGAACGTGTCTGCGGCGCACGAGCGCCCGCCGCTGCCTCGGCCGAGTCCTCTCCGGATTTTCAGCGCCGCTGTAACTATGCGATACACCTATAAAATCAACATCATATTATGTTCGTCCCCCCAGCCGGCCGCGCACATACCATATGTCCCGCTATCAGCCGTGATTAATAGCAAAGCGACGATTCGCATCGCGGGACATCCCGCGAGCGGCGAGCTGCGCTGGGCCGGAATGATAACACGTCGACGTCTTCGTCTTCGCGGCGCGCGCGCGCGCCAGTCGCATTAATATCGGAAGGATCGGATGCCCTGTATGCGGCTAACAGTATTCCCGCCGTCCTTCTCACGCGCCGCGCGATTCGAAATTGGCGATCGCGACTTTTAACGCGTATTTAAGCACGCCGTCCGCGCGCCGCACACACGTGCAGCGTCTTCGGCTGGCATGCGCGGCGCGCTCGCGGATTTTTCGCGGCCGCGCGCGCGCGCGCGATGTGTGCGCCGCGTGAAAGGTGACTTTAACGATTCCGCGGCGAATGAAATATGCCCCGGCGCGCTAACGAACCGCAGCCGGCTGAAATTTCCGCGTTTTAAGTGTCCATGCACCGCGTAATTACTTAATCATAGATTTAACCACCTCGGGAATGCGCGCATTAGTACCCCGGCCATCTGCAGCCTGCTCCATACTGTCCGTACCTGCAAGCCAGCGCAGGAAACACCCAGGCCGCTTCAAATCGCCGACTTTTGCTTTCACAGAGCTGGATCACTTGGATCGCCTGGGCAGCGACAGTTCCGAGAATGTTAATTTCAAAAATTTGAAACTTCAAATCCAACTTTACCTAAGTCATCTCCAGGTCCCCAGGACGTTCGTTATTAAAGCTCATTTTCGGCTGGGTTTTTTGTCGGTTTGTCGCAGACGTCCAGCGCAATTATATTTGGTATCTTCGAGATAGAAAAAGAATGCTAGACATGACTAATTTGTGATAATTTATATGTCCATCGTGGATATGATGCGAAGACAGGCTTTCATCCGCGTCCAAGGCATTAGTCGGGGTCGGGGAAGATGGGCAGAAGGGAAATTAAGGTCTTGCAGCGCAGCGCTGCGCGGATGATTATAAATTATAAAAACTCGATTCCCGCACGGTGTTTATAGCAGGGACCTGATTGGGTAAAGGGGTTAATTATGTTTATGGGAGCATTATGCCATTAGGTAGGTTGGTCGCTAGGTAGGTAGGTAGGTAGACAATTTAGTTGTTGTTTTTTTAATCCACCGCGCGTTGTTTTTTGCCGTACTTTTCTCTTTGTCCCCGAGAATTCCAGCAATAAATAAAAATGTCAATAATTTATGGGAGTTTCGGACCGAACATGACGTGATGTGCTGTTGTGATGTTTTCGTGTCGTTTGTTGCGTGGCGCGTTGTTATTTTACGTCCAAGCCTGGTAATTTCAGCGTTTAATTTTGCTTTGCAAATCAAGGACGAAACATTTGAAACGCAAACGTAAACGCAAACCTGTTTCACGGCGCGCTTATTGTGTTTTGCCACGAATTCACGCATTTTCTGATCGGTTCGTTAATTGTTCGATTCGATATTTGATGTGAATTTGCTAATTGTGCATCCGGGCGCGTTTTGCTTTGCGCTGGCAAGCCTTGCAGAGCGACAACAACATGTTATAAAACATCCATTCGGAGAATATAAGATTTCATTGAGTGATTCACGTCCGTACTGCGAATTTACACGAATTCTTCGACTGCGACTCTCCTAAGTTCTGCCTTAAAAGTTAAAATTCAGGTTTTACCGGCCAGCGCGCGGCATCGGCGGTGAGCGCGCGCGAAGACGCCGAAGACGCGAAGACGCAGGCCGTCGCAGGCCGCCGCCGGATTGGACCACTGAACGGAATAGTGAATGTGTCGATTTCGTCACGTTTTTCGTTTTATTCCACGAAGCGCTACTATGACGAGGAATTTAAATATGCACCGGTGCTGCCGAGGAGGCTACTAGGAAAATGTTACCAACAGTGTTACGGCAATGGCGCCAAAATACAGCTTGCAACCTACAGCTTACAGCTTACATTACCCTTTCGCCAAATCACACTCGCAGGCGCAAGCCGATCATATTGGATCTGGGTTGATGATATTCCCAAGAGGGCGTAATTAATAAAGTCTTGCAATCTATTAGGCATTTCTAGCGGCGCTGTGGAAGGCGAGCAGCGACTCGTGGTGCGTCTCTCCCAATCGCCGCGATTTAACGGTAACGTCGTCGTCGGGCGCGGATTTTATGTGTTTCGTCAGTGTTTCGTTCGTTTTATTGGCGCTGGCGAAACGGCGATGCTGCGGCCTCCGCTGCCTCTGGAATGCAGCGCGCCGACGACGCGTTGTTCTGCGGCTCTTCAGGCCCTCCAGCTCGCCGCGCTCTCGCTGTGGCTCGGTGATTTGTCGCGTTTCATCCGCCGTAATTAATTTACAATCATACCCGTGCGACAAATTAATAACGCAACTACAACAGCGACTTGAGATTGAAATATTCAACGCGCTGTGCTGCGCTGATCCAATGCGCAATGTCTTTGACTTTGTTTTTGCTTTCGTTGCACTTCGCCGGCCGGCCGCGTCGGCTTGCGTGCCGCTGATTGTCGCCGCATTGTCAGCGCAATTTAATTAATAATGCAATTATTGTTTGCCGCTCGCTGCGCCGCGCCGAAGACGCCGGCCTTTCACGGGCGGCGCGCAATTGTTTTCGCGTTCGCGAGCGCGTTGCTCCTCATTGTTGGCGCGCTGCCGGCGGGGCAATAAAACGCGATAACTGTGCATCGCGCGTTTTTCATCCTGCGCCGCCTTTCTATCGATGCCAAAGATCAATATGACATTCGCTGCAAAAATGGCCAGGCTGCAAAAGTACACGATTCGCAGCGCGCCGCGTGGCCTGCAGCCGCGCGTTGTCAATTATCGCGCTCGCTGGCAAACGGGAAGGAAGTGTTTAATTGTCGCAATTGGCGTAATTAGCGCGCGCGCGCGCTTTAATAACCGCGCGACACAAGCGGCGCGCGTCGCGCATCGCGCATTCCGCCTGCGTTAATTCCCTTAATTCGCGCAAATGCTCGCCGCACGCACGTGCTGATAACTGCCGCTTCCCGTGCGAAAGTCGCGCGTGCCTTTTTCCTTTCTCCTCGGCGATTTATCCAATCAATTAGCGCGCCGCGCGCGGCTGCGTTTATTGTCGCTGCGCTTGCGCGGCGGCGGCGAAAAAAGCGCGCGCATATTTGCGGCCGCGCACCGTTAGCTAAAGTCGTTTCGTACGGTTTTCCGCGATTCCAGCGCGCCGGCGCGTCGCCGGCCGCCGCGCCGAAACTAAACCAAAGTGAGCAAAAGGCCTGCGGAAGGCGTGCGGAACCTCGGCTGCCTGCACAGGCACAGACCTGGTACCTGTGCCTGGTACCTGTGCCTGTACCTGTGTTCCAACATGCATTCGAACACGATGTCTACAAATTAGAATCTTGCGCGGCCGAAGGAGTGAGCGGCTGGAGGGACGGAGCCGACGTGGCGCTGGCGCTCGCCGACCTGGACATGCACGTCGCGCGTAATTCAACGCGTGCACGTAACTAATTTGCAAGCCGCGCCACGCAGAACGCGAAGGGCCGAAAAACTCGCCACTGCCGGAAAACGCCGCGCGCCACTACTTCTTCATCAACATCAACATCGCGCGCGAAAAAAAACACACTTGACATCAACTTGGTTCGCTTCTTCGCCTTAATCAAGTTTACCTAGGTCCTAGGACACTTAGTAATCAATTTGCTTGAACACGATTAAGGTGGGAAGCGATTAAACAATATTAAAAATGATTTTAGTAGACAGTGTTAAACTGTTAATATCAATACGGAAGTGCGCTCGTGCAAATCGAGGCATTCCTTATTTTCTTGTTCGCATTCAATTTCGCTTTATTGTTGTTCTCGTGCTCGCCGCGACCCGGCGCTGGCGTTAAATCGCGTTTAAAAGGCAAATCGACATTTACGTAATCATCATTGTGCGTGCCTGCCTTCGGATGATGTAAGGTGTTCTTTTATTGTTCGCAAAGATCGCTGCTTATGACTTCATTCACAATAAACGCACTCTTTACTCTCCGCTCAACATTGAAAACGTTTCGTTACGTTTTGTTACACCGCTGATAAATAGACTCAACAAGGCGCCGAGCTAGGAGCATCAACGAATTAAATAATAATAATAAATAAAACTAAAGCGAAGGCAGACAGCGGAAGAATGGCCTAAGTTCAGGCGCGCGCAGTGGAAACGAAGAACAATGACGAATGGAACAAAAGTGAAGCAGAAATCGCGCTCGGCCAGGAATTCAACTAAACGGAAGGCAAATTAAAATTATTCCAGCTTATTATTGCCATTATGCGCTTGCTTGGCGATTTATCGCGCTCATTATAGATTACATATTAATTAATGCAAAATGGGGCAGCGCGCAGCAGTGATAAATCGCGCTGGAGCTTGAGAATGCCGCGGAGTGTTTACCCAGTTATTTCCAGCGATCCTGCGGCGCTGCGGAGGCAGCGAGGCGAGTTCAAACATGAAATGAACTCTCTATGAAATTACGCAACGGCCATTGCATATTCGGATGCATATCTCGGCCGGGCTGCGTGATTATGGCGCGAAAGACGGATACGCCGTGCATATGTAATCGGGCACGCACACGCACGCATTAATAAAGCGGAAAAAAGCGCCAGCCCGATTTTACGATTCGCCCGAGTTTCACCTTTCGATCGTTTCGCGCTCCACTCTCCTCCTGAAACGCTGCTTCGATTCCACGATTCCGGTTGGCAGTTCAAGTTATGCATTAAAAATGGAAAACTCGATTTGAAGTTATGCTAATTGCGGAGGATGTGTCCCGCGGGCGCGCGGTTTCTATTCCGTAATTAATTAAAAATGATAATCATTTCATTAAGCTGGCAATGGTTTTTATTGGCTGATAACGCGCGGCCGATCCGAGGCGGGATAAAAATGGTTATCAATGAAAGCACTTTGCTGACCCGACGATTTCCCTTTTTTGCCCGCCTCGCGCGCTGGCTTGAAGGCTTTTGGTCAGCGTTAATCAATATTCATTCAAGCGTAATCAGCGCTCAATCGTGGATCGGTAGTATGTAGGCCTAGGCATTGGCTGCTGCCATCTTGCAAGTCGCCGAGCTCCAAGTTGCCAGTTCTTGCTTGTCCAGCGCCGGCCGTAAACTCGACGAATGTATGCGAAAATTATGCATTTTTCCGTCGTCGTTTCTTTGCGGCTGGATGCTGCGCTGCTGGGGCAGTGCGGCTGATAGTATTCTGAGAAGCGCGCAAAAACGGCGAGCAAATAAAGCGCGCAAGCAAAAAGAGCCCGCGCGCCTGGCAGGAAAAACGTGCACGCAGAGGAAAAGTTTAAATGAAGATTATTACGAGTATTATACGCATTACGCGTGCATATACTTGCGCACTTCATACATTTATGTATAAACTATTAGCGCGGCCGCGGCCGCATTAAAAGTGAAGAATTGCGTGCGGCTGTCGCGGGGCCGGGGCGGGGCCCGCGGGGACGGCGCGGAGTGCGTGTTGGCAATTGAAGGATGAGCCTGCCACCATTCGCAACATGCATTTAATGCTAATGATGATGAAAAAGCGAGCGGAAAAAGTCGTCGTCGTCGCCGTCGCAGACGCAGACGCAGACGGTATCACTGCGCGCATGCACCCGCAATTTGCGGCCCGTGTAATTAGCATTGCCTGCAAGTTGTCGCCCCGAATTTCCGCGCCGCGCCGCAACAATACGCGGGCGTTTTTAATGAGCGCTGGCGACTTGAATGCGCGCCGGCGAGGAAAAACAAGCGCGCCGCGCGGTGGAAATTTGAAATGCAAATCGGCCGCGCGGATAATCGCATTAATAATATTATAATCATGAGAAACTTGCGCGGCGGCGCGTTTTTATGCCGCTGGTCCTGTTTGGACGCGTCGCTCGCTGGCGGAGGCTGTTACATATGCATACGCCGGCTCCGCCAGCTTGCGCTTTTCATCCCGGCGCGCGATGAAAAGGTGAATAAGTGAATAAACGCATACGCTCGCGATAAGGAGGAAGCGCCGAGCGAGCGTTTGCGCGCGGCGCGAAAATCGAAACGCCGCGCGCCGCCGGTTTCTAAACCTAAACATTAGCGCGCGCGCGCGCGATCAGTTTACGAGTGTGCGAAAACTAGTCCGGATAATTGCCCCACCCTCCGCTCCTCGCATCCCCTCCCCTGGCCGACTTCCTCTGCTTTGGCATGCGATGCCATGCACAGCCGCGGCCGCGTCCAGAGTTATTTAAATGTCGTGCGCCGGTATCATTATTATCATCATCAAGTTTACGTTTTTAATGCGACCCCTCGTTGGTGTGGCGCGGCGCGGCGCAAGCTCTGCAGCGTCATATTTATGCAATTTTGCGCGCCGAGCGAGGACGACTTAATATAAGTCATTAGCCAATGAGTGCTGGACGAGTGGGCTAATAAAGCGCTTTAATTGTTTTGCAGCGATGCGCGATTAGCAGCGCCACGCAAGAAGCGACCAGCACACCGCCGAGCAGCACGCAGGAGGCGCTCGCCGGCAGCATGTTCGACAATCTCATCACGCGCATCACGTCGCCGGGGGCGCGCCGCCGCCATACCTACCACTGCCCCGAGGTGCACTCCGACCCCGAGGACAACGAGGACTGCCTGCCGGCGGCGAGCGCCACGAGCAGCGCGCCGAGGAAGCCGCGGCTGCTGGAGCGCCGCCGCAAGGGGCGGCGCGTGCCGGAGCCTGGTCTTCGGCAGGCGCGCAGCCTCGGACGACTGGATGGCATCAAAGAGGTAAGTGCAAGACAAACTCTTTACCGCTCTACAGCACTTCCAACAACATAAAATTGGTTCGGGAAGATATAAAAAGTGATTGGAATTATAAAATATTTACTATGTTTGTTAGTACTACTTTGCTTAATTTAAGGGATTGCAATTTGAGAGTTGATTTAAAATCGGCCCAAACATTCAGGACATATCAAGGATTTTCCCATGCAAGTTTTAGTGGGACTTTCTATTGCTTTATGTTGTTTCAAGGTACCTCAAAGAAATATACTGTCTTTCAAAACCATGTTCGTATTTGAAAATCGGCTTATGTATTTCGAAGATAGGGTTTTCCAAAATCAGTTTCTATCCGTTTATGTTAGTTCCAAGCTAGTTCCTTTCAAATCCGTGTTTTCATTTTAAAATCGGCTTATGACTTTGGGAGATACCCAAACAAATTTAGAAATGATTATGATATTAATTACAACAAATACAAATTTAAAAGCAATTCTTCAAAGGATTTCGACTGCAATTTAATGTTGATTTAATAAAGGTAGCGCCACCTGTTAACACTGAATATAAAGACTCCGTTAATTCTCCGTAACATGTAAACTGTTAACACTGGTCAAGTCGCCTGAAAAATGGGGATGGGGGTGGGCACACCAGGGGTATAGTGGCTAACGCGCCACGCAACGAACCCGCCGACTAAAAAGAGCATGGGTTCGAATCCGCTCCGGGACGAAAATTCTTCCGGTTGTTTCAGACCGCCTCAGTATCGCACACCAGGCACGCTACTCCGGGTGCAACATTCCCGGGTTCTACGGACCTCGAAGCATATTATTTTGTAAAAATTTTGGATTTTTGAGAAATGCGTGGTTTAAGAATGGTAATTTTGCTCGGAGAATTCGAAGGTGATCGATGGTCCAGTGGACATGTTGGTCAGTTATAACTCAGGGGTTTTAGGTTCGAATCCTGGGGAATAATTCTTTTTTTTTTTTTAATTTACTGTTATGGGATTGAATAATTACATAAAAAGTATACTTTTTTTTAATTTTAGAAGAGACTTTTAACTTGGAAAACCAACCAAAAATAGGTTTTTTTTAAGTTAAAAAAAATGCATTAAAATCTGTACATTTTTGAAATCTAGAACTAAAACCTTGTTATAGTTTAAAATAGTTATAATAATATAGTTTAGTTCAAAATTGACGAATTTTGCAGAATGATTTTGGACACTTTACAATATTTAGGACTTGCAAAACGATGTATCTAAAGAATACCTCGTAAACACTGAAAATACATTTTTAAAACGGATGGAATTAAATGCACATTAGTTTGAATCCCATTGACACTAATAAAAACAATTTGAACACAAATGAAATAAATTTTCTTAGAAAAAAATATGACGCTTTAATTAAAAGGATTCAGCATTAAAAAAAATTAATTTCAACTTTACTAAAATCTAATGCACACAATTAAAAATAGAATTACTTGGAATAATAATAATATTGCACATTAAAACGGATACTTGTCACTTTACAACGAATACTTGCTACTAAAACGAATACCATCCACTTAAAGAATACTTAATGTATTACTACAAATCAAAGTGAGGTATATATCTATGCTCCAAGTGTAAAGTATTCAAAACTATATGTAGTTATATATTTCCCTTTTAAAAGTAATGATTGGCATTGGGAAAATATCGCATTTCCCAGCGCAAGCCTTCAAAATTTCACAAAATTGTCTGGCCTAGGTCCAAAGAGACCTAGGAGGAACAAAGCGCATTGTCTCAGCAGCACATCAAATACCGGCAATAAACGGGAGGTCAGAGTGTTTAAAATGCTTACAATTTTTCACAATTAGACGCGTGCGTAAATCGCGGCTGGACATAATCGGAGGCGCAAAAAAAAGCAGCGAGCAGAGCAACGAGAGCAGCGCGTTCGCATGCAATGGGCTGCTCTGCTTGCGACGCTGGAAGCCCCGACTGCATATGGCGTTCCGCGCGGTTTTGCGCATGCCGGCGCGCAATGTGCAAGCGCGCTGCGCTCGCGTATGGAAACGACCCTCGGAGAAGCCTTGAAACGCTCGAATTGTTCGAAACGACGAAGCCCAAGTCGCGCGCGCCGCGCACCTTATCCTCGGGCGTCCTCAGGTCAGGCGCGTCGTGCCGCGCACCGCACATGCGCCGCGCACCATTGCTGCAGAAAATTACGCCTTTCATTCCGCACAATGACAAATTCATTACATAATAGCGGCCCGCTAAATGTTTGTTTACGCGCTTCGGTCGCTTCGGATTGAAAAATTGCTCGTGTTGATGAATTGGACCCGGGGACCCGGGGACTTTGACCTGAGGCGAAAAGGGGCAGAAATGCGATGATTTATTATGCTGCTTTTCAATGCGAATACTATCACTTCTTGTTACATGTGACATGCTGCAGCGCACGACACTTCATATTCACAGCGCTGCAATGTTTATCAACAAGCTTCATTTTGAACAATGGCGTTCGGAGTTAGTTGGGCTGAAATTACCGGATAATTTATTGGTCCGACAAGCGTTTAGTGCATTGTTTGCTCAAAATGCAGCTAAACGCAGCCGGGGAGTTTCAAAACGCCGCGACCAGCGCCGCTAACCAACAAATAACTCTTCAGCGCGCGCATTCAACCCGCCACATACAAATCGGTATTCCGCGTATTCGAACCCGCACTGGTACTGGTACTCTTACTCGAACTCGCACTCGTACATAATATCTGCATCTTTCGCACGGCTTACATATATGGATCACATTTATGTCGAATGCGATTTTATTAAGCCGGCCATTGTTGAGGGCACGGCGGAATGAAATGAGGACTTAGAGCGGAATTCGTAAATTGATACCGTGCGCGGATTAAGTCGCGGCGTAAATTATCGAAGCGAGCGTAACACAATAAGCAAATGAGGTCAGATCCAGGATCATTAAGGTATCGGCGGCGGCCGAAGAATTCGCCGCCGCGGAGATCGGCGCCGTAAATCTGCGCCAAAGGAGCGCAGCGCGCAGAGCGCAGCCCTGAGTGCAGAGGCGAGATTTTATTATTTAGAAACACCTATATAACACGCACACAGCGACGCACACGTGCGGATGACATGCGTATAATGTAATTTATAATATGACCGCGCCTAGTTAATAATAAATCGTACGAGTTTCGAGTTCGCACATTTTTCGAGCGCGCGCGTTCAGCTCGCTGCGCTCCGGTGCGCTGGTGGCGGGGCAAAGCGCGCCGCGCCGCATGCGCACGAGGCGCTGTCGCTGCACCGGACAACGCGATTCTATTTATTATCGCGCGGGAATTAACAACAATATGATATATGCGCGCGGCGGCATGGATTTATCTTGCTCGCCGCGCGCCGCGATCCGAGCTGGCGATTACCGACAATTAAAACATATTACGTCAGTCCGTCTTAAAGACAGTCTGATGGACAAAACAATGATGAATGAGGAAGAGGGTGGAGTTCGAAAATTCATTTTAAAAAAACACAGAGAAACAAAGCAAAACGGCGCTCCAAAAACGTCATGTTGTTGCTGCTTAATTATCATTTCATTTTAGACATTTTCGGCGCTCCGGACGTGCTGGGCATCGCCAGGATAACGGTTTCGCGCATGCGCATTCCAGCCCGCAGCCGCGCCGCATTTGCATCGTTTTATTGCTCGAAATTCGCGGCGAGCGCGCGGAGATAACAGTTCTATTATGAATAGAATGCATCCACGATTGTTGAGCCGGCGCGTTCTTCGCGATTGTCGCGCGAACTCGGAACAGGAACCAGGGGAGGACGTCAGGCGCAGGCAGCGCGCGCGCTCAGTCACCGCGAGAGCCTCAAGAGCGACTCTTCGCCTAGCTGCCTGGCGGCCCTAGCGTCAGCGAACTCTCCGCGACGCCGCGAACAAAGCGCGCAGCGCAAACGTAATTCTATTGTATGACAATGAGGCTGGGTAATAATCCCCCAATAACTATACGAATTATTTCCGAGCGCGCAACACACATGCGCGCCATGCGCGCGCACGAATACCGCGAATATGATTCAAGAATAAACGGCGAGCGCGATTAGAATGCGCGGCAGGAATTTCCATCGCGTGTCTTTGCTGAAGAAGCAGCCGGACCAATAACCCTTGGGAGCATCCGGGCGGGCCGCGCGAAATTCGCGCAAAAAGTGCCGATGCGCATGCGCTGCGCAATGCGCGAAAAACAGTCGTATTAGAATTGTTGATGTTATGCGCGAGCGGATGAAACGGAAAACGAGTCTCCCAGCGGACCGCTATCTTGATTATTTTATTTATTTGCTCAATTGCATTGCGCGGGCCGGCGCGAGAGTGGCGCCTATTATTTCAGTTAATTACGGCGTGTAACGATCGCAATTGTAATTTCGCAATGGCGTGCATGATGCATGATGCGCATCATCGTCGGGCCGTCATTTATCATCGCGCGGCCGCCATTTTTGCGCCGGCGCAGCGCGGGAAAATGTCAAACATTTCGTTTCCGCGCGGCCGCGGCGCTGGACGCAATTAATTACCATTTACTAGCCGGGGCGCGGGGCGCACCTAATTAACCATTAATTACGAGCACTTATCCTAGATTTTCGAGCCGCCGAACATCAATGGGCAGTCGCTCGGCTAAGCGGAATGAAGAAATCAAAATTATAGACGCTTCTGCATGGCGAAGATGTAGAGCTGGGCTGCGCCTACTCGCGCCTGCGTCCTTTGATTGCGTTAGTTAGTATTTCATTGCTTCATTGAGCCGCTGCAGACGTGCGGCGAGCTGAGCCGCCCGAAGTCACCGCGGCGTCGCGACTTAACTGGCGCGTCCGCGGACACGCCACCAGCCTTATTTACATACAATCATGCATTTGTAATATTAGAGATAAACTTTCCCGGGCGTTCCGTGCGGCGACAATACGCGATATCTAGCGATGATTCCACCGCACGGCGGACACCAACAATAATATCGCATGCGGCATGACGAATACTCATGCCTGCGGCGTCTGCGGTGTCTTAAGGCACAGAAACATCGTTAGGTCCGACAGCAGACAATATCAATTTGTCTGCCAGCGACCAGCGACCAACGACCAACGATGTTTTGGTAGCTCAAGCTCATCGTATAGACTTGTTCCCCGAATTACGTCACATTGATTCTTCCGTGAACGCGACGTGCGCGTGCTTAATGCACGCAGTGGCGCACTTTTACGTAAATACGTGCCAAAAGCAGCAACCTGTTGCTGCGGCGAGGAAAATACCAACTCACTAGAGTCGACTAGACGCGCCCGCCTCGTCCGGCGCGGCGGAAGTGAGCACAAATAAAACTCGGCGTGACCATCCATCCGTCCGCGCGAGATAACAGCAAATATTTGTGCGCCCGTGCCGTACCCAGCATTGCTCATCCATCCACTCGTCTTCCAATCGTCCAATCCTCCAAATACATCACGTCACTGTCACCCGATGTCGCCCAGACCGGTGCCACCGATGGCCCAATTCAATGCCGTTTTACGACGGGGTGCAATATCGATGTTTGATGTTTATAATACGACTATGCAACTTCTTGCTGGCGATGGTGACTCCGCATTCTCACGCAAAACATTACCATTGCCATTGCCACTGCCATGAGACGCAAGGGACACGTACGTGATGATGAACCCATTCTCAAGGTGGTATATACCGTCGTACTGCTTGCTGCTGGTGCACACGTAATATAATTCGGACATCGGGCGTAAACTCTGCGACTCTGCTGCACTTGGCGCACCGCTGGGAATAATGCCGAAATAGATAAACATGAATTGCAGGCGCAGACAACCTACTACAAGATGGTTATTAAAGTGGAAGGTAGATGCAGACGCGGCGTGCGGAGAAGAATAGATAGCTGACCCACGAGCAAGCGCCGCAACACCCCTGCATTTCGGGCGCAAATTCGTCAAATCACTGCGTGCCTCATGGGTTCTACGCGCATGGGTTCTTCGGCGGGGCGCGCTCCGCAGTCGGTGAAAGGTCGCCGCGTCGAACTTGTCGCGAAGAACCCGTTCCCCCCTCAGCGGCCGCGCGGCCCGAAGAATTTTAATTCGTGCAAACCTGTACGGCCGGCGCTGCGGCCAATGCGTACGATTTTAATTGCTGTGTTGACATTTGGAAAGTGATACGCTGCGTACCTGCCAGAGCGGTGCGTACATATTCAAGGGATATATCATTTCGCGGCGCGATTATAACAATGCGTGATCTACTGGTAAGCCTCCAAACATCAACCACCAAACACCAAACACCAAACACCAAACAGCAAACACCAAACAGCAAACAGTAAACACAAAAAGTTGAAAATCTCCAATCTAGAGCAGTCATGCATGAAGTCATTCCGAACAAAAAAAAATCATCATTACCATCAATCGTCAATGTAAAATGTAAAATTCCCCATAGCCGAAATTAAAAACGTATTAGTGCATACGCGCGCGCTTGATGCGGCGAGTGACAAAAGAGATCAATGGATTAGCTCGGATTTTAATTGCGGCGCGATGGAGAGCGAAAAAAAAAGGTCATCGTGTGGTTGTCATGTAGAACGGAAACTTTAATAAGCGCCCAGCTAACCAAGCATGATGCGCCGAACATTTTGCGTCCGCGCGGAACAGTCGGAACAGCGCAAAACACACGCCGGCCGCTGCGCGCAGGAGGGAAACGGATAGTGGGAAAAACAATGTGCTTCCCAGGGTGTGACGACAAAACGGCGATATGTGAGTTGGAGCCTCGACTTTCCGAGCCGGCGCTGGAGTTGGCAAACGAGTATGTACATACCAGATGCAACATGGGTACTTAATGTAATAACTACATTTCGAAAGGGAGCTCGGAACTGCTTCCTTGAATATCTCGTCGTGAATAACTTGCAGTTGGAATGGCTCGGTGGGAAATGCGTCAATTAGAAGTGCCTGACCTGGTATCAAGCGCAAAGCGCTTGCTTCGCGTTCGTTTCCAGCGCTTTGCGGCCCAAAAGCGTTGTAATCACTTGGTAATATTTGCGTCAACACTCGCTCATCGTGTGCATGTTGTGCGTTGTCTGCCGTTGGCCGTGGCTGTGTGTTGGTTTAATTTGGCTCGGCACTCCGGTGCCCGGCGCGCTGAAAAGAAAAGTTGACGATCCTTATATCCGTTTCCACGCTACCCGTTCGTGTTCGCCACACAATAAACATGCGCGAGATGCGATAGTGTTCATCATCCGCGCATGTGAAATGTGAGTGAAATCAACGTCGGCTGCCGGAAGTTGTGTAACGCCGATCGAAATGCGCGCGCATGCGCATCAAGCACAACGCGGACGTGTGCTGTGTTTTAGCGGATCAGCGATCGTTTTTGGAATCGGAATTGATAGGAAACGCGGAAAATGCGGCGATTCATGCGCGACCAGTCGTGCGCTGATTAATATTTGCCCCTTGCCCCCTTGCCCCATTCATGCGCTGCTGGCCCCGGCCGCGGTGAAAATCTGCAATTTCTAAGCTTTGGCTGCGCGCGCCTCGCACTGGAGTGCAAAAGGGTTAAATACGTGCCAAGAACTCGAACGCGCTTATTAAAGAGAAAGGTTTTAATGACTTCCAGTTCTCTATCCGACATCTTTACAGCTTAATTCGCATGGCTTGGCGGTGCGCATCTTCGCCTCGCAGATGTCCAAAATGGCCTTTTTGCAGATGGGCGCCTCTTGCACACGATTTACATCTAATTCGAAATTCTATTCTTGTCGGCTGGAGTTGACCGCAGCGCGGCTAAAATTACGCGAGTGCATAATGGCGGTGCTCGTAGGGCGACATGTCATGCCTGCACGTACGTCTCTATTTCGAGCAAGCCGCTGCATTTAATAGTCCGCATGTTTGCGAAGGAAGAATTTCCCGCCGCTGCAGCGCGCGCATATCAAACGCAGCGCGCCCCTCATGTCCGCAAACAACAATGAATCAGTCGCGCGCGAATTTCTTTCGGAAATGTCACTCGTGTTTGTTGACATAGGCCCATTTGGCCAATATTAATAGCTCGACACTTAATCAAAAATTTACGGCCGGCAATCCGCTTTGATTCCCGATCACGCTCGCGAGTGCAAATCGCGATTTACGACCTGCCTGTTACGTGCGTCTAATTCCAGCCGAGTGATAAAACGCCAAGTGGCGCAGTGCGAACCAGGAACCTGGAAGCCTGGAGCCCGGATTGCATTTGTTATCGGCGCGCGGTGCAATGACGCACGCTGCATCGCGAGACGTGGACGGCGTGATTTACTAGACGCGCGCGCGCGGCGAAAAAGTCACGCTATGCGGAACGAGCGAGTTGGGCGCGATTTGCAAGCGGCCAATTTCACTGCTTGCCACGTGCGCGGCGCAAGTGCGCGCGGCGATAAATCATAACGATTAAAATGATCAAAGAAAATGGTGGCAAACGTTTACGAGCGCACACTTTAGATATGAGGTTAATAGCTGCTTAAACTGCTGGCCGGCGATGATTTGCACCGCGGCGCATCGCCTGCATTGATAGCGCGCTCGCAGGCGCAGGCGCAGCGTGATAAGTGATAAGTGCCGGCGAACAATCGCTCTGGGATGGCAGCCGGCGGGATTGTCGACGCCGCGGTGGAGATCTTCGAATGCTATTTGCGTTTTAATTTAAAAGATGTACCGCTGCCTGGGCTAAGGCGATAAGGAGTCCTCGAAACGTTGACCCCGAAAAAGCGGCCGAGAGCGCGTGCGCGCGCCGACGAAAGGATGAAATGCACATCTCCAAGACGCACGCGCACGCAAATGAAAAATCGAGATGAGATAAAGGCGCATGTTTTCGAAGAGACAACATAAATTCAATCAAGCGGCACGCGGCGCGCGCCGAAAAGTCAGGGACGAAATGAAAACGATGATAGAGGAATGTCTGGAATAACGGCGCGGCTCAGATTGAAGGGTAGAAAATGCTAATGGCGCATTATCGGATTACTTTCGTGCGCGATCGGCCCGCGCGCGCATTTTTTTCGCATGCGTCCGCTGTTAAACGACTCCGCGGGCGGCGAGGCAGAGGAAGAGCGAAAGAAAGCAACGCGATCGCGAATTAAAATTACGGGCTTGGGAAACAATGAAAATATGCGGCCGGGCGCCCCGGGGCGGGGGGCGCGCTCGCTTTGGGCCTTCGGGCGCCATAATCGCCATAACTGTAATCGGCAAGGTCATCGCGGACGCCCGTCGCGAATGCCATTTAACTCGTTTATGCGTTTCGCGTCTTTACGACGTCGTGGCGCGCGCGCGCGCGACCGCTGGCCAGATGCATCCCCGAAATCCGAGGCCCAATAAAGTACCTCGGCGTGCCGTGGCGCGCAATTTGCGCGCGTCGCCGCGTCCCGCCGCAGACCCAAAACCTGATATTTACCTGAGCGCCACGCCGGCCCCGCCGGATCGCGATTACGATCCGGCGTTTCGCGAAATTTCAGGCCAAAGGTCGTCGCCGTCATCGTCGCCGTCATGCCTTCGCATTCCACCGCAGCGTGATGGCGGGTGCGTGCGCATGTTTATTTGGGCGGCCGCGAAAGGTGCCATATTAATTCGTGGATTTGTGGAGGAAGCGCGCCCGTAAATATCCCCGCGCCGCGCGCGATGGCGTCCTAATAAGTGCGCCCGGAACGCAGCAGAACGCCGCAGATGAAATACGAAACAAAACGCGGCTGCAATCGAAAAAGGTCGTTAAACTTCATCAGCGCAACATCAACATCTCGCGGCGCGGCGGAGAGGAGCTCCTTATATTCCATACATATGCGTGCGCCGCCCCGTATCGCCGTGTGCGTCGCGGTGCGCTCCTCTTCGGGCTTCTTCCTCGCATCCCGCGCCTTCTGCGGTTTAAGTGCCTTGCTCTTGCTTTGCATTAGCTATATTCGCCGTATAAGCGCACAATAGACGCGCGCTGGACGCTGCGCGCCGCGCAGAAGAAAAACATGAAAATGTGCGCAAGCAGCAAGCAGCAAGCGCGCTGGCAATACGAAGAAGTAGCCGGGCCTGAGACAGACGGCGCGCGCTCGCGATGCCGCCGCACGCAGGCTTTCGCGCGGCCCTAGCCGCCGCGCTTCTAATCAGCGCCGCGTTTCGCATCTCCCGCCGCGAAGCGGATCATCCGCGGCCGGGCCCCAGGAACCCAGGCCGCGAAGAAGTCGCGGCGCGCGCGCGAAGTGTCGAACGGCGGAGTACATTGAGCCTTGGTGTGTGCGCGCTCTGGAATGCGAGCAATCGGGGCGCTCGTATGCGGCGAGCGCGCGCCCAGCGCCTCGGCGCTCGGTACTTTTGACCCACAATTTCCTCCGCGCGCCGCGCGCCGTGGCGCCGATGGCCAGCCATCCACCGCCGAAAATTGCGCAAACGCCTAATTCGCGCGACCCATGCCGCAATCGGCGAGTGTCCAATAAACAAGAAGAAATGGCGGAAAGCATCGAGCGAATGCATGCGCCCAGCGCGGCAATCTAATGTAACCCATTTGTGAAGCGATGCATGGACATTTATGTTCGGGCCGCGGCGCGAGAGAAGTTATATTTGTTGTTATAATCAATTGAAATGCGCGAAACGAAATGCACGCGCTGCTGCATGCAATGGACCGGCGGGGGCCCCCTCTTGACCTGCTGCTTTCCATGCGCCGTCTGCGCGCTGCAGCAATCACGCAAATTCGCAGCGGCGCGAGATCAGCGTTTAGAAATCCACGTGAATTTGTGATTTATCGCCGGCCGAAGGTGTCCCTATTAAATATTAAGTTTCTAATGTTTTCGAGCGTTAATTGCGTCGATTGGGCTTCGATTTGTTCGCGCTGTTTGTTTTATCATTCGGGGTCTCTCGCGCGGCCAGTTAGCCGTCGTTATTTATGAATATGATAAAAAATAACGAATTAATTTGAATGTGTTTGGAAATACGCCACAACGCCATTGTTGGCTTTAAAATTAATTACGCGCCGAACAAATGTATAACGCGAAAAACGAACGTTGTCGTTTAATTAAGCGGCGAAACGAACACGCATGTTAACAGATTTGTGAGATATGCTAATTCGTTAGAGCATATTATGCATATGTGATAGCACTTTTAACTCGCCTAAGCGTAGCTTAATTTATTAAATGCCCAAAACCGAAGGTGGACTCATTTCAGCGGTTTTGGCTCGGCGCTGCGCTGGGCCGACGTCCGCATAATATGCAAATATGAAATTAATACTCGCGTCCGCGAATAGGCGCGATTCAAGCGGCGCATTTTTATTTAACGCGGCGAGACAGGTCGCGATGTTTACGAAATCCATTGATGCGCGGATGCGTCGTCGATGCGAGATTAATTTTCACGCCGATTTGTCGCGGGGCTTGAAGCCGTACGAAGGTGTCGCGGCTACAAACCGCAATTATTCTGCATCGTGCCAGGTGCAAAAATATGTAAAACAGCGATAACTCCAAGGGTATTAATGCTACAGGATCGAAAAGGAGTGAAGGAGAAAGGGAAAAGTGTGTAGAGTAATATAACTTCAAATTTAAATATCTGTCTCTAACAGTTTCAGCGTTATTACCTCCGAAACATAGATATTTAGTTTACTTTGGAAAAAAATGGCTGTTACAGAAATATTTTAAATCGCGACAACTCCAAAAGTATTATTGCTACAGAATTAAATAGAAGCCACGAAGAAAGGAAAAAGTGTGTAAATTATTATACCGTCAAATTTAAATGTTTACCTCTAACAGTTTCAGCGTTATCACGTCCCAAAACATAGATATTTAGTGAAGTTTTGAAGAAATTCATTGCTGTTACAGAAATATTTTAAATCGCGGCAACTCCAAAAGTATTATTGCTACAGAATTAAACAAAAGCCAAGAAGAAAGGGAAAAGTGTGTAGATTATTGTATCGTCAAATTTAAATGTTTACCTCTAACAGTTTCAGCGTTATCACGTTCTAAAACATAGATATTTAGTGCATTTTTGGAGAAAATCATGTCTGTTACAGAAATATTTTAAATCGCGACCACTCTAAAAGTATTATTGTCACAGAATTAAATAGGAGTTAAGGAGACAGGGAAAACAGTACAGATTACAATACCGCCAAATTCAAAAGTTTGCCTCAAATAGTTTCGGCGCTATTAAGTCCCGAAAATAGCAATTTTGTGAATATTTTTACAAAACTTATCTCTCTGTTAGAAACATTTTAAACCACGACAACTCCAAAAGTGTTAATGCTACAACATTCAACAGGAGCCAAGAAGAAAGGGAATAGTGTGTAGATTACTATAAGATCCAATTCAAATGCCCAGTTTCAGTCAACATAACAAATATGTACATTTGTGGCGCGTTGTTTTTCCTCGCTGCAAATTACACGTGCGCGATTAAATGTCGCATATATCGAATCATTTCTGAAATCGCAAGATTACGAGGCGTTAGTGATGGAGGCGCGATTCGTTTCTTTTACCGAATGGTGCGACGGTCGCCGGCTCGTGGGTGGATACGCGAGTAAAAGCTCTCGCGCGCCAAGTCCAGCCGAAGAGCGTGCGCCGCGCGGCCGTAATAAGCAGGACACGAGCCGACGCGCAGTCACCTTCCTTCGTGTTTACCTTAACCTTAGATTAGGCACGGCTGCGTTTCATTTCGTTCACGATTCCATCGACGCAGGCGCTCGCAGCCGACAGGGAATCAAACGCAGAAGACGGCGAAGCAGACGAAGAAAAATGCATTGAAAACTGCCTCGGCGCCGAATCCACGGGCGGAATGAAAGCGCGCGCTCGCCATGTGAGGCTGGCGGGCCTGCAGGATGCCATGGCGACGTGTTTGCTTTGCATGTCTTCTTGTTGTCTCTCGGCGCTGGCGACGCGTGCGTGCTTTATTATTGTGTTATTCTCGAAACGCGGCGATTCCGGCGCGGCGGCCGCGCGTTTCTTGCGCGCCCGACAAAGAGGCCCACAATAGAAAGTAAAATTGTTAAGCGTTGTAAGCGATAAGTACGAAATGTGGAACGGTCGTCGCCTCCTCCGGGGCGACGCGACGCGGCCGCGCATTGTCTTTTTTCTTCCCCCCTTCCTCCTGCTTATTTTAATTTGTATTTCACTTCGGCTTCGCCTCTTCGGGCGCTAATCTCGAGGATTAATCTCCATATTAAAATTGCCTCGCGTCCGCTCGTGCCGCGCCGACTCATAATTCACTGTTTCATTTATCGTCGCGGCTAATTCTATTGTTGGCGCGTTTGATAAAAAGTGCATTTTCATTTGCCGTCCGGCGAAACACTCTCACCTCGCAAGTCCAGTGACCGCCAGTCGCTGAGCGCGCAGCATTAATTTCCAAACGGATGAATTCAATTGATTTAATATAATAAACGAAACAAACATTGCGCGCGGCGAAGACATAAATCATTTTAATTGGAAAGTAATTTATATCTAAGAAACTACGCGCGCCAAAATTCAATTCACATGTCCTTGACGTGTCTCCTTTTGAAATGTGTTTTTTTTTTCCCTCGACATTGCCGTATTGTAAAGAGGATTACATTTCCTTTGAATTAAACTCGTTGCCTGTCGATATCCAGCAATTAAACGTTGTGATATTGGCAATTAAATACTCTAACCTATGCCATCACGCGTGGTCTTGACCAACAATTCACTTTTTGAAAGAACGCTAATATTAAATAAATTGTTTGTTTAGTTTGAAATTAATTTGGAATACATAAAATACCAATTTGCTTCTTTTCGAAGCTAACAGATGGCGCTACGTACACTGTTTGTAGATTATCACAATATACGTTCAAAAACAGAAATGTCACTTAATGAAATCTCCATTATGATCATCTTTGATTACTCTGTATTTTGTAACGTTTGAATGTAAAGCGGATATATGATTGATGAAGCGCTTTGTTTATGAATCAACTTTTCGCAGACGTTCTCTTGAATTCAATGTTTTGCTGAATGCTGAGCGGGCGCACAAAAACGTTTAATTATATTTAGGCAATTTTAAAATTTAATTGACGTTAATATTCATGGAAATGTTTGCGTTTTGTTCGGGATCCCTGGCATGGCATATGATTCCGGCGTTCGGAGGTTCACTGCTCGTAATTTATGAGTAATTATCTGTCCGATCCATTGTTGTGGCCTGAGCTGTTGGCGCGCAGTTTAAAACGAAATTATTCGTTACCAAAATGACAGCGCCCATTCTCAACGAGCCACAAGCCACAATAGTCGGGCCACTAATCATCTCGCATTTCACGAGCTCGAGAATTCCACCGCGCTGGGCCTTAAATCATCGTATCAATAAGGGCGCTTGGTGTTTTAATCGCGCATTGTGGGGACAAGCAAATTGCAATATTAAGCGCGCGCCGCGCGAGAGTAATTAGCATTGCGGCGCAAAAAGCGACGCATGCTGGACATGTGTTTTATTGCGCGCGATGATATGATGTGCCCATATGATTATGCCCATTAAATACGACTTGCAATCGTAATAAATCAATGTGCAACGGGCTGCACAGGTGAATGCAGTCGAAATCGACGCGTAAAAAAGGCAGTCGCCGACTTAATGTGATATGATAATAGACATGGTGCGTGCGCTGGAAAAAGGCCCATGGAGACGAGCCTACGAATGCTATCACGCCTATCAGAGAAAATCGAATAAAACGCCGTCGCGAGTGATGAATTAAAGTCATAAAATTGGTAGTAACTTATCATATCGTACGAATAATGCGCACAATATAAAATACCACCGGCATAATAAGAATAATATATCAATAAAATGCATCCATCCCAATTTAATAGCTTTCATGCATTTTGTAAGGCTTTGGGTCTCCGAGACGAGCGCGTACCTGTTGCCCTGCACCTATATGGCTTAATAGTACCCGTATTATACGAAAAAATGTATTAAAAACACAAAAGAGCAGACGACGAAAAACGAGCGAGCAACAAAGGTAATAATAACCGGGCAAATAATGATAATACCGGCGCGCCGGCCGAAAGCAGAGGCGCGCGATAAAAGGCCGAGGAAAAATGAAAAATTGACATCCAGCGTATGAAAAAGGCAGGCAAGACGAATCTCGCGCACGCAACCAGTTGAGATGCCGTTGGCTGGAGCTGGAGTGGACGTGGATGCAAATAAACGATGTACCAAATAAGCAACGAGGAGAGGAAAAATGAGGAACCAACACCCAGCGAGATAACTTGGATAACAATCGGTGTCAATCAAGCATTTCGTATTACGTCGATGCGCACTGCGGCTGTGTGATGCGATGTGATGTGATGTGATGTGATGTGGACATGTGGAGTACAGGTAGAGGTACAGACACAGGCACAGGTACAGGTAAAGAAGAGCGCCGGCGAATGGAGTTGGTAGTTGGTAGTCGGTCTTGCGATGATATCGATGCCAGGGCCGGCGATATTGAGATGATGTTTACATTACGCTCGTATTATGTTCACTTACAGTTACGTCGCATTCAGATCACTCGCTCGGATTGCGCGGCATGCGCGCGGCGCGCTCGAACCTTTGAACGCCGAGCTGAAGAGCTGAAGAGCGCGTCGTCGCGGATGGCGAAGACGGGCGCGCAGCAACTGCATGGCGGCGCAATTTTTAAAACTTATCTTGATAATTTCATTGCGCGTTTACGCTCGCGCTTTTTTCCCATCGTCGGGAGAGAGGACGCAGCACTAAGAAGAACTAAGTAAACAGAATTCCCGCTGCTTTGATTTCAATGGCTGGCACTGCGGAGACATTGCGCACTTCCTGCTTTCATGCTTTCAATTTTCGCCTCTTGCCTTTTGCTGCTCGACTCTCGGCACTCGCGCTCGCTTCATTTCGCGCTGATCCTCTTGCATCAGTGCCTGTACTCCCTGTGTACCTGTACCTGTACCTGTACCTGTTTCTGTGTTACTAATCTTACGCCAATTGTTCACTTATCTGCGGCGCGCGGCGGCGGCGGCGGCGCTCGGCCATTTACCACATTTATCTGTTTATCTCTGGTGCGCCAATGCCATTCTTCTCGAAAAGCTGTAATCGACTGTTATTATATTCCCGCTCAAGGCCCGGCGTCGGAAGTTCGCTAATGCTGCAGGCACTGCAAGGCGATAATGGCGAACGGAAGAGAGTGAAGCGACGGACATTTGACGAATGCCCCCCCTTCCATCAACCACACCTTTGTTGTGTCGAATAATTTCTCTTCCTACATCTGCCGCATGTGAGATGAGGCGATGCGGCGGCGACCTGGAAGAAAGCGAACAATTAAAAATCTATCGACAGGCTAATAGAATATTAACGCGCTGCAGTAAAGATTAAGATTGCAATCTTATACAATACCGTTTTGAATGGCGGCGCGCCGTACAAAGCAGTAGAAAGTTGCGTTTTTCGTTCTCAGTTTTAATTGCTAATCGATATTGCCAGCCATTGATGTTGTTGGATAATAGATATAGAAAAAGGCGCTTTTCGGCGAGATTGCGCCACTTTCGCGGAATTAATTTCGCGCGCATGCGCTAATCGCGAGCGAAGATTGAATCGCCTGCCTGCCGATTGAAGAAAGTGGTGAAACAATGCGACCAGCTAATTGATCCGATGAAATCTCCATGCATAGATTGAAATATCGAAATACTTAAATGATCAATGATCGCCGATCAATGCGCAATAAATAACTTTCACCTTAAAACCGTTTCGAACGCTTGGGAATTGGGTAAACTTGCAAGTGAGTAAAATCGACGACGCACGGAATGCCCCTAATTGTTGATGTCATCCCAGCGCCCAGCGCACGTCGAAAATCCACGCCACGCCAGACACTCGCTTCTTACGATTTTCCTTCGTTTTCTTTTTTCTCCTCTTTGGCGATATCCTCATTATTCACGTATTCCGCATTGTGCCCGGCGTGCCCGTCGCGTACGTGCGTCTTTAACTCGATCTGAGTGTATTATGAGCGGCAATTATGCGCTTAATTTATTACATGCCGCAAGTGCAAAACTTTCACTTGCGTTTTTCGTCGCCGTGGTCGTCGCCGCCGTCGTCGCCGGCTGCCGCCGCGCTTCGGCGCTCGCATGTGCTCGCAGCGAGAGAAAAAAAGCGCGTGCCGTTTAAAAACATAAAGGCCGGGAGAGGCACGAAGCAAAAAAAAAGGCGCGCGCGGATGAAAAGCTGAGAAGTGAAACGCACAACGCGGCGGCCCCTTGCTCTGGGATGCACGTGTCGACGGCGGTCACCGCCGCAGACGACGCTCGCGAGAAAAAGGCGCGCGCAAAGGAGCCAGCGCGAAAAAGGCTTTTCATGCGCCGCTGCATGATTGCCTCGCATTCATGGCAGCGCGATTATGGCTATAGCTATAGCTATAGCTTTAGGTATAGGTATAGCATTTATGTTAATAATAATGACGATGATAATGAAGATAATAATAATAATGGCAATGATAATGCATAATGAATGACGTGACAGGACGGCGCTGTCGTGCCGAGGCGCGTCGTATAACAGGGTAGTAAACTTCGGGCCCGCCAAGCAGCAGGATTGCGCCGCGCGAGTTCACTTAACGCTTAAGCGAAATGCTAAGTTGACTTGACCCGCGATCCCGCGCATCCGCGGAAACATGTGAAAACGCGCGCGCCATTTAAATGTTTACACTTTACAGCTTACATTTGGCACAGAACGAAGTGCGAAGTCTTTTGAACAACTTGCGACTTTTCAGTGCGCATCTATGACCCATATTCCCAAGCATCAAGCAGCAAGCATCAAGCATATCTCTTCAGGTCGCGCCGATGATTCGCCGCCGATAAGACTCGCCGATCGGCAGCAGCGTCCTGATTTACTTTCCGCCCTCGCCCGCCGCTCGTGAATGCGCGTATTCTCCAGTTCATTAAACATCGCAGCGCCAGCGAAGACAGCGAAGAGGCGAATCATTGTTCTCGCTGGCGCGCGGGCTAAAGTATCGCAAATCGCAACGTCGCAACAATTTCATCGTGAGAATAAAGGCGCCGCCGCCCCGGCGCGCATAAAGAAAACAATGCATATCGTAATTGTTTGCAATACAAATGGGCTTGTTGTTGGTTGAAGTCTTTCGCGCGCGCGCGCGCGCCCGATCGGCGAGACCACCGCCGGATTGTTGACAGAAGCAAAACGCGCAGCCGCGAGTGTTGTCGATATTGCAGGCGATTGTGTTTGGGGCCTTGTTGGCGGTTGGGCAATCGCTGCGCAGTTGCACGTTGCAGTTGCCGTTTGCACTTGCAGCCCCGCCAGCTTGGCGAATGAGCAAAAATGAGGTTTACCGAGAAGTGAAAATTGCCGGCGCGGCGATTTCGTCCGGGAGGCGCAAATATTGGAAACGATTTACGCCGAACGTTTGAATAAGCACATTCGCCATCGTCGCCACGTTCCGCCGCCAGATTGTTATTACTGGCGTGCAAAAATACCTAAACACGTCGCTAATGTTTATTTTATGCTAAGCGTGCCGTCGTTAATTAAATGTTAAATAATAATTGCATAGTTGCAACAACATATGCTAATTTCGAGTAATCAGTCGTGGAACTAGACAAACCACATGCACCGGCGTGCATTATTGCAAGCTAACTCACCATCAGCTAATTTATGTTTGGAGTATTTATACTGGGTGATCCGCAATGCCGCCAGATCTTCATAAACATGTTTCCTTGGGAGTTTTTCGCCTATTCTAGGGAGTAAGGATCACATTTTTGACTTGTGCAAACGTCTTTTGCCAATAAGCAGCATTGCAGCATGCATTGCAGCATGCAGATAACATAAGTAAGTACATTAGTACAGCGTTTCATATTAAAACGACTAATGCTATTGGCAGCTTCCTCGTCGCCTTTCGTTACAGTCAATAAAATTCGCCGCGTTTCAGCGACAAAAAACGACAACACTTGAAAACGGCTACCATTTGCGAATACGTTAGTTATCCGCGCAATTAATGAAATGACAGCGGTGGCATATGCGCCTGCAGTCCGGCGGCGGCGCCGCAATCAGCGAATTTACGCGCGGCGGCCATCCAACGAGCAACACGAAAAAATCTAATCGGCCGTCCATTAATTAAGCGCGCCGGCAATAAATCCGCGCTAAGTGACTTTCGATTGAAGGCGCGCGTTCATAAATCGCCGGCAAATATTGCTGGAATGCTGGAATTATCGCCGGCGTGATTGATGCATAAACAATGTACGCAAACGCCCAGCCAGCAGCGCCGCTGCACCATTTCAGTGTTTTACCGGTTTTTGCGCGCGCGCGCCCGATGGCTCGAAACAGATGTTGCGGATGGGCGAAGCCGCTGCTCCTGCGGGGCTTTGAAGTCGGGATGCAGTTGCGAAAGATGCTGCTTTCGTTTGACATTCTGCTGCACTCCGAATTTGCATTTTTTCTAACAAAAACCAGAAACGAGCGCTGTGTAAACACCAGCGCAACTCTTCCAGTTTCCAATCGTCCAGCGTGACAGCTGTGTTTACGCTACTCGTATCTACAGAGCGCAGTGGGAAAGTGCTGCCTTCCTGGTAGGACTATGCGTTGCAAAATTTACAATTCCCAGGCTCTAGCCGGGACGCTCAATCAAGATGATTAAATTCGCAGCGCTGATATGCAAATAAATGCAGTTGAGATAATAAACACGCTCAAGTTTAACTCTGGTTTAACGACCGATTACATAAACCTCTTCCATTTTACGCCAATTTCTTTTTCGCGCAGCAATTAACTCAATTTATCAATGTCGATCAATCAATCATCGGAATCATCGCACTCGTACGTCTTGAGGTGAACAAAAAAAGGAATATTAATGAAGAGTAACTGATATCGCATTCCAATGGCATGCAACTCATGCAAACCGCTGATGTGATAAAATACCAGAAGAACAGTTAAATCTCTAAAAAATAAATAATCGGTTTATTAGCTATTTATTTATCCTAACGATACAAATGCGTTGATGAGTTTCACACGCGTTTTTTTTTTGTTCTTTAATATATTGCGTATCATTTATGAGATGAGCACGACGGGTTTTTTTTCAGTAGTCAACGAAGTTTAGTTGATGTTTAATTAATAATAATATAGTATTATCAGCGCGTATTACCTGTAATTAAAGTCGAACGTCTATTACACACAAGTGCAGTTCTCTTGTACATTTTTTGCTCCAATTATTACTTAAGTTTAATTTTTTAATAGTTTGTTTTTATCCGTCATAAAGTGATTTTTGTGATATTTGGAAGGCATTTTGAGTTATTTCCTGTAACTATAGGGTGTTGCAATAACATACACCTTGACAAATGCCTTATTGGCTATCATATCGACCCAAGATACATGAAATTCGTCAATGCGTTTGAGAAATATTTATCATTTTCTTACTCGTCTCGCAACGTTACGATTTTATTTGTTGTCGGTAATATATGTGAGTTTTCAGAAGCTTTTGAGTCATTTCCCTTAACTCTAGGGTGTTGCGATAAAGTCCACCTTGACAAGTATTTGATTGGTTATCATATCCACCTAAGATAATTGAAATTCCTGTAGGTGTTTGGAAAATTTTTGTCATTATCTTACTCTAGTAACGCGAGTATACCAGCACTTTTGTAAATTTTCAAAACTTGACCAACTTTGAGGCGCCTTTTAAGGCACATTGCTTTACTTAAGGAGGCTGTCAAGGGGTGCACTTTATCAAGCACCTCTTCCCTTATCAGATCCACCCAAGAAACGTAAAATTGCTCTTCGTGTTCGAATTGCATTGGACACTTTCCACATCCATATCTTGTTCTCCGACGCTCAGTAAATTGATGATTTATAACATTTTTTCTTGTAAGTTCACGAAATACTTCATCTCCGCTCAAGTGCCCGTTGTAGTTGTGTTCGCTATTTACCGTTGGTCCACGGCCCGGTGTCACTGCGCGGAATCTGCGCCGCGTCATGGACTCATGGATCAAAAACCAGGAACGGCTGGCGCGTTATCGATAACCAAAAGCAGCGGCTACTTAAGCAGCGCCGGTAACCCGGTAACAGTAAACCCGATTTAATCCTCTCGGCCCGCTCCAGACGTGTGATCGCTCGAAAATCACAGCCACTCGCCGGGACAATGATAAAAAGAAGAGAGAGAAAAAAACAACAACAACTCGAACGGTACGCGCGTTTTTCGGGCGCCGCCATCGCAATGGCAATAAAAATGGAATTAAGCAATCGCTGAAATCATCAATCAGCCGGCGACGACGCGCGCGCGACGCAAATGAAATTGTTTAACTTAATTAGGCGCAGGCCACCGTAAAACTAATTGCGCTACCGGCCTGCCGGTAATTGCTGATCGCTTTTTCTGATATATTTCAATTACATGCGCGCTGCGTGTAATTCGATGTCAAAAATTTGCTCGAATAACGGCGCATCGGATAAGGATCGATTCGTTCGCGGCCATTGCGGCCAGCGCTTCTGGGCTCAAGCGCAACGCGCAAAGATGAGGCGAGCACAAGTGAACATACTGCACTTACAAGCAAGCGAGCAAAGCAAAAGCATTTAATTGGAAAATTATCTATTTGGAGTTCGTAAAAGAGGAAATCAACTAAATTTTACAAAAAAAAAAAACGAATGTTAAAAGTTGCTTGATTGAATTTACTTTTAACCTACAAAAAAAAATAGTCCAGGGCGAGTCATGGTGCAGGCGCAGCGATTGCGAAACATATTAATAATGCCTCCTTGTTGAATCAAATAATTACGCTGCCAATTAAGACGCCAGCCATGATATTCAACTCACAATTGAGAGCTGAAAATCGCTTCTTAATTCTCGACTCCAATCACAATTAAATTTCATAATTCTCGCGGCCGAAGAGAATTGAAAAAAGCAACAACACACGAACAACGCGAACGCTATTGAAAATAAAAGTCGTGGACCTAGATCTCTAATTGCCAATAATTCCAGCCACTTATCTGCTTAAAACTAATCTCGCCGGCGTAATACATGAAACATGCGCGCCATGCGCGCATTGTCGGCCCGAATCGAGCATGTAAGATGTAAGATGTAAAATGTAAAATGTAAGAAGTAAAAAATCGAAACGAAAATCCAGAGCGACATCGAGCGGAATTGAATATGGCGACGGCGCGGGAATGCGCGTCTAGTTAGCCTCTTGTCGGAGTGAATGTTAAACGCTTGCATTAAGACAAACGCGCGGGACAAACATCACAAAACGTATGTACGCGCTATCGTGTGTGACAAACAACCTTGTATTACTTTTTTTTCTTCTCTCTATTAAAAAAGAAAGTTACTTAGAGCGCTTAGAGTTTAGACGCTTTGAGTTACGTACGGCTGCGACTCTGGCGCTCGCGCCGCGAATGCACTTCGAGATTGATACTGTTCCTGCTGAATGTGTGTCTGTGTACACTTGTACAGCTTAAGTACGGCAGGAGTGCGGCATGTATTTATGGGCGAGCGCGACGTCGAATTCTCTATCTGCCTACGTTTGATGCGTTTCTAATTTCATTTTATGCCCATTTCCAACGCGGATCAAATGTCCTTCCTTTCCAAAGCGCCAGAGCGCCAAAACGCCACGCGCCGGCTAGGGAACAGTCACCTGCAGGCCTGCGGTGCCTGATGCTTATTTGCACGCCGTGTCTAATACTCGTGTCATTCTTTTGCAGGCGGAGCGTTTGGCGGACTTCGGCCGGCTGCTGAGCGGCTCGCAACCGGCGCTCAACGGCAGGAAGAAGGACCTGGACAGGATACAGGACCTGTTCCCGAATGACTACTTGGGCCTGCACGCCACCGAGGCGAACTCGTCGTATCACGTTGTAAGTAACCTTGATGCGGCTGCACGAGCAGCGATGATTCATCACGGAGGCATTCAGTGATGGCCACCCTTCGAGTGCCAGTTGCTGCCTGGCTGGTGCCTGCGCTGGAATAGTTACAGTTAGCGCCGCTGTCGAAATAATTTCCACGCGACAATGCGATACGAAATTTGATTTATTAGCCGCGCCGCGCGCCGGAATTAAAAATGCAAATCGTAAAACTGCCGCTGTCAACCGCTCAAAATCATTTCTCATGCGTGCACCGCATTCGTTTATTCATTATTTGATATTTTATCTTAAAACGCGCGCGCGGGGCCATGTGGCGGCTGCAGCCGCGGCCGCAGACAGCCAGACAGAAGTCACAAATCAGCGGGCGCGTTGCGTCAGTTACGTCATTTATCGCTGGCGTTTCGTTTGCGTTTGTTATAAGTTATAAAATACGACATTCGTTGCGCCTATGTGGGCATGGCATGCCGTGCATTTTACGCTTCATCAGGCATCCCAGCTTCAGGCAGCGGCGCGCCGTTCTTCAAATTGCGTCCAGCGCCAGTCCTCGTAATAGAATCTCTATTGTGCGCGGCGCCGGTGTGCATCATCCACTTGCGCTTCCGTATTTCGTCCCCTTTTTTCCCTCCCGCGCGTTTTTGCGCCGCGCAGAAGAAAACCGCCGCGCGCCGCCTTTTTCTAGTTTAATTGAAACTTGCTGCGTCCCAGCCAGAACAAACATAGGGCACACAGCCGCACCGCACGCTTGGCAAAGATTTCCACCGTTTCGGTGCAGATTTTCTTCGCCAGCGCCTGGTGCACCTTTCAAACAACATCGCCAACCGCCGGCGCGCAACATCTATCCGTTTATTTATGTCTCGCCGCGGCCGATGTACAAATGTGTGAAGAAACATTTTACATTATACACCACGTAGCTGCTCGGTTTTCGGTGCGGCGCGGCTCGGTTCGGTTTGGTTTTTCGTCTGCCAGGCCTGTCCGCCGCAGACGTGCAGCAGGCCAAACACACGCTGCCTCGGTGCGCAGTGCTCGGCCGCTCAGGTTCAGTTCAGGCTAATGTAATGTTGCAATGTCGTAATCCGCGCCGTTACGGTTCGTCGTGTGGCTTTTTTCTTGCCTTGCTCTCATCGCGCGCCTGCCTTCGCTTCCTAGGCGCACGCACTACGTGCGACCGAGACCGCGCAAACACACGCACGTGAAAGATGATGCACCTTTATTTATATTATTACAAAATCGAAGCGAAGCGTCGTCTTAAGAGATTACACGAACGGCGAGCATTTATTTGCCTCCCCGCCCGAAAACAAATCCGGCGCGATTTTTCCCAAGCGCAGGCAGGACGCGTTATCAGCCATGCCCGCCAGAACGCAGCCGGCGTTCGGCGTCATGTTAGCTTTTATGACAAAGCGCGCTGCTCCCAGGTGGCGACGAAGAATGGCGCTCGTAAACGCCCGGCAGGAACGGCCGCGATCTGCCTGCCCGTTTGGCTGACGCGCGCATAAACGTTTGAATGGCCCCGCACGTAATAATATTACGTAATATTAGATTTTTCATAATTTACGGATGATGTGGGATTATGTCATTTATACTTTTTATCGCAGGTTCCGTGCATCTGCATCTCGGATTTGCATTTCGTGCGTGGATTTAAATAATATCGCTGCGCTCGGCATCTACCGTTTTGGTAGCGCTGGGAGGAATGTTTTGTGATGACGCATTAAAATCATTAATGAGCCAATTATTTAGGGACTTAAAATATTTCGACGATGACTTCCCGCTTTTCGCCCGCCAGCTCCGCCGCACAGTCTAATTGCTTTTTGTTGCTGCCGTTGCAGAAGACCAAGTCGTTCCGAAAGAAGTCCTTCACGGACCTCTCAGTGGCGACGCACGAGCTGAAAGGCGTCTGCCATCGCGTCTTTCTGGTCGAAGCACCGTGTGCCATGGCGTTGCCCAACATCCCGATGACGGCGAAACCGCGCCACTTGTTTCTGTTCTCCGACCTGCTGCTGGTCGCCAAGCCGCGCAATGGCGGCACATTCAAGCTGAAGGTAAATATCGCCGACCTGAGGGCACGACATTCTCACAAACGCAACGTGTGCTTGTGCTTGCAGGAAAGCGTGCGAGTCTCGGAGTTGTGGCTGGCTGCGTGTCCCGAATCCGAGACGGGCTTCCTCATCGGATGGCCGAACCCGGCGAGGACCGTCCTGGTGTCCTTCTGCACGCAAGCAGCGAGGGACTCGTGGTGGCGCGAACTGCAGCAAGCATTGCAGGCGCAACTCCGGCTGGAGCCGCCCGTCACCAACGTGAAAGTCATTTTTCGAGATCCGTTATCTGGAACCGAATGCGTAAGTTTCCCATCATCTCTTCGGGGTGCAAATTGTTGATGTGAGGTGGTTTCCTATAGTCAAAAACGATTGGAGTCGGTCCGGCGACTTCCTCCGGGGAGTTGGCGCGTCTCGCATTAGATGAGTCCAGGACGAACGAATGGGGATACACATTGTTCGCCAGGGATCGCGATTCGGCTGCTTGCGCACTGCTGGGCTGCGAGAGGCCGCACTCCATTCAGCTGGCCAGGATACGTCAGTCCCTCTGCGCGGAGGAGGGCTTCGATCTAACGCACTGCAACAACAATCGGATACCCAGCGACATCGTCTTCGAGCTGAAGCCCAACTGCAAGCCGACGGTCGTGAGCAGAAAGTACGTCTAGTTTGCCATCCATATTGTGTGTGTAGAATGAACGAGCTTTAAATATCGTATTATTCGCAGGACGCCTTTGAAGTTGTTCAGAAAGAACTCGGGGAAGTTCTTCGGCGTGCCGCTGAACCGCCTCTGCGTCAACAACGTGCTGCCAGCGGTGCTAATCTCCATCCTGCGAGCGCTCTTTCAGCGCGGCCCGCAGACGCAAGGCATATTTCGCCGGTGCGCGTCCGCGCGCGCCCTGCGCGAGCTGCGCGAAAAGGTCGACTGCCAAGGTACGAGCGCGCCATTCGACAATTTAATGCTTCATTACCGGATGACACTATAAGGCCCCCATTGTTTGCTTGTTTTAGGAGCGTCCGTTTGCGCGGAAATCACGTCGACGCCCGCGCTGCTGCTGGCCGCATTGTTGAAGGACTTTCTGCGCAGCCTGCCCGAGCCGATTCTCAGCGGTAACGCACAGGAATGGCTGAATGTGGCGAGCACCGGCCGCGTCGAACAATTGCGCCGTTTATTGCGGACGCTGCCCAGGGAGAACCACTTGCTATTGGCGCACATTGTCAGCGTGCTGCACAACATCGTGAAGCGATCGCGATTCAATCTGATGTCTGCCGCCAATTTAGGTACGTTGATGCGCCGCTTCCGTTCGGTGTCGTCGGTGATTCGGAATGCTCTAATTCCTGCGCTTTGTTTGCAGGCGTTTGCGTGGGGCCGAGCTTGCTCTGGGAGCCGCTGCAGAACGCGCCGATGCGCACGCTGCCCGCATTGGTCGAGATGCTCATCACGCATTGCCAAAACTTGTTTGGTTCCCAGGTGGTATCCCTGCTTGGCGAAGCCTCGCATGACAGCGGTGCAGAGGAATCGGACAGTCTGCATTGTAAGTGGAAGAATATCCCGGTAGTATCCCTTCACTAATCAGTTTTCTTATGTGAGCAGCATTAGGACTTTCGCTGGACTCGGTGGAGCTGTCCAAGGACCAGAAATCGCTATCACGCGACTCGGGACTCACCCTATCGGAGGATGATCGGGACTCGCCGGGGCTGCTGTACACGAATCCGTCATTTCACCGCTCGGACTGGAGCCGCCAGGCGGCGCGGATGCGCTCCCTGGATAACACCTGGATCGAGGAGGACGAGGCGTTCTGCACGTCCAACGAGAGCCTCTGCGGCCCGCCGATTCCGCCGCGCCGCCCGCCGCCGCTCCGGCACCTACCCCCCGTGCACTTGCCGCCGATTTACCGGCCGCCGCCGCCGCCACCGCCCACATACGCTACGGCCAGGTTGCTGCTGGTAACCGACGCCGAAAGCGAGAGCTACGTCTGATAGGGCATCCGCATTTTACACAACTGACGCATTATCTGTGCTTATGTATGCATTTATTGTTACAAGTATTAAAGCAAACTAAATTAAAATTAACGCGCTTATCAGCATGTGGACATGGCACACAAGGAGCTAGCGCAGTGAGCAAGTTGTGCGAGGTAAGCGCTTGGTGCGAAAGGATATTGTCTTCCATAACAAAGCCGGAGCTGCCCCATGACTAGGTGGCAACCTCACACGTCTTGCATTATTTCGCACCAAGTGACTTACTAGCGGGAGTAAGTATAAGCGGCCGAATGAGGCGCAAACGGCAAGCGATGCTAAATTACAGCCATAAACTTTTTAAGTGAACCGGTGACCAATTTCTTGTATACGACACCTGCGTGGTTCACTTAATGCATAGTAATTGTATGTAACAAATCTAATTGATTCGACGTTTTTAATTCTACCTATAAGTATATCATGTATTTTTGCTTTACGTGTATAATGTATATTATTCAAATCTATATGTAATAATATTAAGCGCCAATACTGTTATGACTTGATCAAAAATATATTTGCATTGTTTGGTGTAAATAACAAGTACAAACGCACGCGGAGAAGTGGCAAGCTTTAGCGTTTTTACGTTCAACGTAAATTCTTCCCGACTTTCGAGAACTTAAAAATTGCATGCGTACTGCATCCGGCAACTTTGTATATAAACCTATACGTTTATAATATACGTACACATCAAGATGTAATGAAATATACAAAGAATATAAAAAATATATGTATTTATAAAACACAAGGCGTGTGTGTTTCTTCCTGAAGTTCCTGCACCAGGCATTCAAGTTATAACTGTTTTTTTTTTGTGCTTTATTTACAAAAATAATTTTACAATGGAAAAATCACGTTTCATTTTACAGTTTGCCCTAAAATTATGCAGCCGCAGTCAGTGGTCGTTTAATTACGTAAAATTCAAGATATACTTTTGTCCAGTCATCCCCTGAACGGTCAAGGTGTTCATCAACGCCTCCTTGTAATTGTCGAAGTTGACCAGCTTCGACGCCGGGCCCTGCAACTCCTTCTTGATCATGTACTTGACGAGGTCATCCAACATCTCCTTCCGCGAGGTTGAATGCGCGTTCCGCTTCGACCACTCCGTCATCCAGAAGCCGCGCACCTGCAGGTTCTTAAAGATTAGCATCGCCGTGCCGACCGTCACTGGCTCCCGGGACATCCCCCCGTAGGTGACGATCGGCGCGCTGTGCTCCAGCATGCGCATAAGCTCGGTGGCGCTCTTGCCGCCCACGCAGTTCAGCCCCAGCTTGGGGCGCGGCAGCTCCCTGTTCTTGAAGATCGTCGTCGTGCGCAGCTCCTCCTCGGTTAATACGACCGTCGCGCCCAGGCTGGTGAGGAACTTCTTCAGCACGCCAACGTTGGGTCGGTCGCGAATGACGCTCACGCTCTTCAGGCCCCAAATCTTGCAGAGCTGGATGACGTTCTGGCCGCAGGCGGAGTTGCCGCCGTTCTGGATGACGACGTCGCCCTCCTTCAGCTTGGCGAAGTCCTTCAGCATGCGGTACGCGGTGCAAGGGTTCACCGTGAGGGTGCACGCCTCCACGATGCCCAAATCGGCGGGAATTTTGAATGCCTGCGCCGCCTCCAATAGGGCGTGCGACTGCCAGGTACCCATCATCGCCTGCAGAGGGACGACGCGGTCGCCGACGTTGAACGCGCGCACCTGATTGCCCACCTGGATCACCTCGCCGACGCCCTCATTGCCGGGGATGGCGGGCAGCGCCGGCTTCGAGGGGTACTTGCCTTGGATGGTGTTGATGTCGGCGGGATTGACTGGTGCTGCCAGCATACGGATGAGCAGCTGATTAGGCTGCACTGGAGGAATCTGCGCCTCGACGCGCTCGACAACCTTCACCGGATCGCCGTACTCACGATACAACAATTTCATGGACGTCGTGCTCTGCGAAATGCTGCGGCTGTGCAGCCGAAACGGGCGGTACGTAGCTCTCAACCAACTCATGGCGATTAATATTCTTTTGCAGGCAGAGCGGTGCAACTTCTATAACCGTTTTCAACGCAGCGAGGTTAGAATCGCATCGATTTTGTAAGCGCACTGACATTCACGCAATCGAGTACACAACTCGCATCAAATGACAACAACCGTCATAGGCGACTCGGATTCAACAGCTCTAATTATTCCTAGCCAAAATATCGCAGTTACAAATCTTAGATTACAATGTTCATATACCAATTAGTAACTACTCTTTATCAAGTTTTAGTTTGCCAAGTCCAAAAGTCAGGATTATATTGTACTCGATCATAATATTTTGAAATGCTGCAGCTGTACACAATAATCAATAATTGACTTGGATAAACAAGTAATTAATAACACTGGCAAGTTCTAATAATATGTTTGTACTTACTTTACTGATGTTTTAGTCTTTCAGTGGAGCATCATCATCATTAGCATCAACCCTGACAATAACCTAGTGCTGCTATTTCAAAGAGGAATTAAAGCACCTTGAACTGCACCTTGAAAATAACAAAGGTTTTATGCATGAATAGGAAAAGTTGCAAATAATAAATTCATCATGCATGAGTAAAGTTAAGTTCTAGTCCATGTTGATGGGAAAATGCACAGCTGCCAATGTCATGGGATGTATAATAATATACTTGACAAATTTATAAATCCATACCATGTTTCTGTGTGGTAAATAATAAGTCAGTACATGCATGAATCTTTAACGAATGCCTGGCACTAAATACTAAATGAACTTGCAGTGTTCTTGATGATAGTTACTACAAAGGTGGAAAGTGTTATGTGTGGTTTGTTTTACCCTTTCTTTATAGGAACACTTTTTTTTCTTTCAATTAACAACAACAATGACTTATCCTAGAGATATGAATAATTTACTTTACAATATAGAAATAGGCCTCTTAAAGCTCATTAGAAAACAATTCAGATTCAGTACTTAATTGCTTGATTGAGTAGGTGATATTCCCATATCATATATATTTTGCTTTGCAGTTTTGTATCGTGCTTTGCAGGATTGGTAATATCGTAAGTATATAATGCACCATTAATTCGCCCCGTTTTCAATCATATTGATCAGATCCTCGTTGAAGTTGTCGTTGTCGTCCGTGCCGCCTGTAATTTGTAAGTCGTCGAACATATTTTCCAACTTCTCGCTGCCGTTGTTATTAATTCCGGCCTTATTATCCGTCCGCGTCGCAATACTATCGAAGTGACTGGCGCTTTTATTATCCTTGTAGTTGATCGATAGCTTGAGCACATTGCTGGTAGCCTGCGTGGGCAGGCTGTTGCCTTTCAACTGCCCGGCGAGCATTTCCAGTTCAAGCGCCTCGCTGCGGTTCGTGTTCTTGGCGTCGTCATCCTCGGCGTCGCGCTCCCCATCATCCTCGCGCAGCAATTTCCCGTTCTGCGTCACGCTGTATATGTTCTCGCCAAGGTTGCGCAGCATGTCCTCAGCGAAGGGTGAAAGATTCTCCACCACGAAGCGTGCTTCATTATCCTGCAGGCCAATGCGCAACAGGAGTGAGACGCGCACGTGGAAGTCCTTCAACCAGTGGATGGTAGCGTGGCGCAGCTCGGCGATCTCGCTCGCGCTGAGGATCTTCGTGAAGTTGTCGAAGACGTTCTGCACCTTGTGCAGCTGCAGCTGGGTGACCTCGTGCGTGACGTAGTTCTCGATCTCGTAGAGATGACGCTGGGTGAGCTTGAGCAGGTCCTCGCTGAGCGTGATCTGCCACTTGAAAACCATCGTGATGAGGTCCCACAGCTTGTCCATGGACTTGGCGTCCAGGCGCATCATCGACGACTGCGTCACGTCCTCGATGAGGTCTTTGAGCGCCTGGTGCGTGTACGCCGCCTGCGGCTTGACGATTTCGGTGATTAGCTGCTGCGAGACGAGCACGGAAATGATTTCGTCCAGCACTTAAAGGCCAAACGATATGGAATAGAGGAAGCACGGAATTAATAATCTATCAATCGTATCATTACGGTGCGGGGAGTCGCCGTGAATAAACCGAACGGAATTTTTATTAATGTATTGATTGGCGATGCTACTAGAACTAGAAGTAGAGTACAAACAAATCAACATAGTTCATACGGATAAAAAAAGGAAACGCAAACACAATGTGAAGGCGAAGGCAGAACACAAAGGGGCATGACCCTTTCAAAGCATGTATGTAATGTAAAAACTTCCTTTATTGACTAAACAAAATAAATAGAACAATAAGGTACAGAGAAAACAAAAACAAATGAGACAAACTTGAACTTGAACGAAAGTTCCAGCCAAGTTGCAAATTAAATGCGCAACAAATTAATACTTGCGTGCGGTGCGCCCAGTGGTAGCTAATAAACTGCGTGACTTCGTGATTTGCTAATTGCGACGCATGCGATAATGAGTGCGTTCTGTATGGTTGGCTTAAGACAGTTGGAATGAACTAAGTCGCGTGAGCGTGCCGGGTGTGGTATGCAGTTATCGGTGTGCCGCTGGCGGGCAGGTCGGGCGGCGTGCTCGCATTTTATTTATGCTGCTACAAATATAGGCCGCAGGCTGAGGTTGGTGCTTGTGGTAGTAGTCTCATACCAAGTGCGGAACGCTCGTGTTCGACGCCCTGCGCCTGTAATCTCTGCGCGACGACGAAGACCATCTCCGCGCCCAGATTGATGACCAGAAACGGCGTAACGTAGTGCGACATCGCCGCTAACGCCTTGAATCGCACACTGCCGCCGCCGAACAATTACCTGCACAACTTTCGCGCCGTGCGTCTACGTCCAGCGAGTCGAAGCACACCACTGAGGAGGCGCCGCACGCGCCAGTAGGGGCAGCTACACTTCGGGGGGAAAATCGATGCATGCGGGTGCGTGCCCCCAGTGGTCCTGCTATCACGCACACGGCAATGAGTGGCAGTGGCAGCGGAAGCAGCGGCAGCATGACCGCCAGCGAAGTTTTCGCCGCTCTCAGCCAGCAGCTGATCGCCGCTAATGCAGTCGCCGCCGTCTCGGGCGACTTCGCTCGGCTAGCGGACGATAGAGAGCGCGTGGAGTTCGTTCACGAGCTGTTAAAGCAACAGGGCTTGCTGGCTGGCTGCGCCGCGAGCGCGCGCTGCAGGAAGAGCGCCGCATCATGCGCCCGTTTGCGGCAACAGGCAGAAAACGCGCGCGAAAATGGCAGCCAATTGCACGTCGTTTTACAGCTCTTCACCGAGGCGGTGGCGAGCGGGCCCCCAGGAAGCGACGAACTAGGCAAGGCCTACATCGGACGCAGCGAAGTCCTTTTCAAATTGGGCATTTTCGACGGCTGTAAAGAGGTGACGACTAATCCATATGCAGCTTCTCGCGGAAACATTAACACATCGACTTGTTGCATTTTGCTTTTTTTGAATTTATGCTTGAATTTATGCTTATCATGTCTGTGGACATGCTTTTTTATTTCGTTTGAATGTTATTCCCATTTTTCCTTCAAGGATTTACAATTAGCGAGCGTGTGCGCTAACGCAAACAGAGCGCAAATAAAATCCAAGCTCGTCGAATGTGAAGCGCGCGTGGCACCAATGAAAAGAGCTTACGAGGATGCAATACCTGCCATTTCCCAGCCGGCTAATCGTCTAGTTGCGTGCGCCAGCGATGCGGTTACAATAGAGCAGAGCATCGATTGCGGGCGTTTTGTGACAGCTACGAAGGACATAAAAATGGGCGACGTGATTGCCGTGGAAGAACCGTTCGCCGTCATCGTAGAGCCCGCCGCCGATGTTTCCAGCACGCACTGTCAACAATGCTTGCGCGTGTGCCTCGCGCCCACGCCGTGCGACCGCTGCACCTTGGCGCTGTACTGCTCGCCGGAGTGTAAAGCACGCGCCTGGAAGCATCACCATCAGTTTGAGTGTGCAATCATGGGCGAACTCCAGGAATTGGACCTGTCCAAGCTGACGCTTTTTGCGCTGCGCGTGGCGATCCTCGCCGCGCCGCAATACGGCGTGATTGAGACGTATGCGACGGAAGATGACACGCGCGAAGAGCGCTACGAGTCCGGCCGCTACCTGGAGATCCACGGTTTGTGCACAAATACCGCGCTGCGCAGCGTCGCCGATCTTTTCAATCGCGCCGTCATTGCAGCTCTGATTTACGAGCAGGTCGAGCGGAAGACGGCGTTTTTTGCCACCGCCGCCGACGCTAACAAGAAGCAGGCCGTATTCAAAGGGCTGCTGCTGCGCCACATGCAAATCGCGCCGTCCAATTTCCACGAGATCACCGAAAAAGTGCGTGCCGCCGACGGCGAGGTGTCCTGCGTGGAGATCGGCGGCGGCGCCTACAGCTTCCTGTCGATGCTCAACCACTCCTGCGCGCCGAATGTCGTGCGTCATTCGCACGGCTCGACGATCGTCCTCCGCGCGCTGAGCGCCATCCGCACGGGCGAGCAGCTCTTCGATAATTATGGGTTTGATTGTGCCACTTGAGCGCGCCTAATGGCCATTAGTACGATTTGCCACTCATTCTTTCAGGTACCATTACGCAGTGATGACGAAAGGCGAGCGGCGACAGCACCTCAAGCTGCAGTACTTGTTCGAGTGCCAGTGCCGGGCCTGCGTTGAGGATTGGCCAACCTACGACAAGCTGGAGACTGTCGCCGGCAAGCCGGAGGTCACCTACGAGGAGATCGAGGCGCTGAAGTCCGCTGATCGCGAGGGCATTCTCCAAATCCTCGCTGCACTTATTAAGAAGGCGCACATCCTGGAATGCCTCACCCCGCCTACGAAAAATCTCGCCGATTTGCAGGAATGCATAAAGGAGTGCTACAGCCGCTTGGGGAATATGCGAATCACTTGATTATTGAACTCGCGCACGGCGAACTAACGACACTTGTTAGTTGCGTTGTCATTGTAAACTGTAGCTGGTGAATAATTGGCGTGTCATTAAACAGATTTATTGCTCGAAAATTAGGTCGCTGCTAAGAAAGCGATAAACTTTCAACCCGCGCCATTTCTCCCAAAACAAACCGAATGCATATTTGTGTGGCTTATTTCAATTAGGTACAATCTTTAATTCGTAATTACGTGTTTCAATGGTGTGTGATGTCGACCAGAGTTCAAGGAGATGAGATGTTTATTATCAATTTTATATGAAATCTATGTGGCGGCCATACTTTGTATAAACTAATGCTGAAATATCAGACAGCGCAATTAATTTCGGTAATGTTTTGAATATTGCATTTATTTATGGCAAGGCAGTATCAACACCAAATGCTATTTGTCTTTTATTTCGCTTATAAACCCGTGAATTTTCAAATTAGATCAAATTGCAATTACGCTTAGCTAATATGCAAAGTGGCGATTTTGTGCCAATATCAGTACTTCTTGTTTCACTGATCCGTCAATTTGTCAGAGTTCGTTTATTGCACGCGCTCCACTTTCAATGTGCAATTTGTCGTTCAAAATTGCGCTGCTGCTGCTGGCGGTGCAAAATAAAGTGTTTTGCGCGTGCAAAAATGCAATCTATTTTTGACGTACTTATCAAGAATATGACAGTTCGACGTATCGCAGACGTTTTAATATTACGTACGAAGCTTTGAGCATTGTCATTGTCAGACGAGCATTTTTCGAACTGCGAAGGCGTGATGCCTTGGCTAGGAATTAAAAACTCGCGTTGAACACGCCGAGAATCGTTTTAATACTTTTAAATGCAAAGTGATATTTGCTACTCGAAACGTGCCGTTAATTTGTCCCAAATTGCACTCACCCATTGCACTATTTTATTTTTCATGCTATAGTATTCTCTTTATTAACTTTTATTCAAGTAGTTTTCGTGAATGAAGCACCTCGCCTTTTTAATGAAATTTATCGGGTTGGCGCTTTTCCGCGCAATACGCGCGCTTGTCTGGTTATGCAAGGGAAACTGCGTCACAGCCATACAAAGCAGGCGAGCTGCGACCGGCGCAGCGTATTTATTGCTACGCACGTTTCAATATTCAAAGTTTGATCGCGCATTTCAGACATCTCATAATCTCGCAGGCTCACACCCGGAATGCTGTCGCGCTCTACTTCAACTGATTTATTAGCGCCTGCTGAGTCTGGAAGGAATGCCTGGATCACAGAGCAACAGCGCAGCGCGCACCCTGTCATATACTTGAATTTAACTTGATACAAAGAAGTGCGCTGCGCTTCTAGGCAGAGTGCTGCGCGCTTTCCATGCCTGTGATGCGTTCTTTCGCCGAATTCTCACACGACACAGATGTCTAACATAAAATTTGATGTATTACCAGGCATCGGCTAGAGTGCGCGATGCTGCTTTGGATTTTTCGTTTGAGAATGCTGTCAAGAGTTTTTATTATTAGTAGCTTCCTAAATATAAAAGTTGCTGCCAGGTCGCAATGTGTGAATAGTGTGGATATGGAAATTGGGAAATTGTTATTTCGAACTTACTGCCTGATAAAACGTTCGCTCCATTATGCCGCAACATGCTTATAATTCGTTCGCAAGTACCATGTACCGTTTCCGTTCGAATCTGGTGCATTGTTTTTGCAATACCTGTAGTTGCAAAGCTAGTTAAGCCAAGTCAAGTCGGACAACGGCTTGAACCGAGTTCTAGTTAGCATTTACCGGCGGCACCTCGCTGCTCTGACCCGGCATTTCAAATTCGCGTTTGCGTTTTTTTGTTTCGCAGCTAGTGAACTCTTGCCTAGGCCGAGGCGCGAGCGTAACGAGACGCGCTGAGCTCGGTGCGCCGGCGCTCAGTCAGCTATCAGTCGCTAGCAAAGTCGCTGCGCGGCCTCCGGTTGGCAATTCAGCAGATTCAAAGCGCGCCGCCGCGCGCCGCCTTGCCTTAAACTTCGGCGAGGCCGCTCAGCGCGCAGATGAATGCCGGGGGACATCGATGCGAGTCGATTGCGTTCCCATCAGTGCCCAAGCGCGCTTCGTTAGTAATCAGTTAATTCCCGGCGAGGCATTTATTCAATTCGCGGCGCATAATGCGCGCGGTGCTCGCGGTGCTCTTGTGCGCCGTCGGCGCTGTCCTCGGCGAGCTGGAGCTGACGATCCTGCACACCAACGACATGCACGGCCGCTTCGAGGAGACCTCGCAGAACTCGGGCACCTGCAAGCAGATCGGCAGCGAGAAGTGCTACGGCGGCTTCGCGCGCGTCGCGCACATAGTGCGCGAGCACCGCAACGCGTCGGCGAAGGATCCTGCCGCTCCTGCGACGCTCTTCCTCAACGCCGGCGACACCTACACGGGCACGTCGTGGTTCAGCGTGCACAAGTGGAAGATCGCGGTCGACTTCATTAATAGATTAGAGCCCGATTGCATTGTAAGTAACGCGGAACACGCGAAATGTATTTTCCGGCGGGTTTTCCGCCATTTCCTCATATTTCCAGCGTCGGGAATGTTGGCAATGTGTTTTCACGAGCGATTGCAGCGTGTTTTTAACAAGTCGCAAAACGCGAGCGCTACTCGTAAAGAGTAATAATAGAGTCAATGGAATTATTATTAATTTCGCTGCCGGTGTAATCAGGGAAGCGTATCAGCGTCATTAAATTTGGCCTCGCGAATGTTACTTTTTTTTGCATGCTGATTTGGCGAGAACTAGATAGACTACCTGATTGTGCGAATAATATTTTTAAACAGCCTTCCTTGCTTGAATGAAATAGTGCGCGCTCACCTCAATGGTAAACACGCAGTCGGCGAAATGCAATCGCGAGTCGCGAAATAAACGCATAAAAATATACTACTTTACGCTTAAACTGTACTTCTGGCGAGGCGTGAAAAAAGTCAACGCCTCGCCGTCGGTAAAACGCGTACCAGCACTGAGCGCGCTTTGTATTCGTGTATTTATAGTCGACTACTAACTTAAAAAAATTGTCATAAAGTTTTCTTTCGATGCGCGGTGCTGCAGCTCGTATCAGTTATAGTTCATAAAACGCCTACATACTCGCCGGACTGCCTTCCGTCATCGGAACCTAATTTCGTACATGACTATTAAAACGATTTCTTAAACATGCGCTTTGTTGCAGTCGTTTGGCAACCATGAGTTCGACTACGGCGTCGAGGGGCTCATGCCGTTTATTGACAATCTTAAAGTGCCTTTGGTCGCTGCCAACATGGACTTCTCCAAGGATGCGCATTTTACTGCGAGCATTCCCAAGTCGCACGTGCTGACCGTGCGCGGCGTGCGCATTGGCGTCATCGGTTACCTGTTGCCCGACACGACGATTTTGTCCTCCACCGGCAACGTGACTTTCTTCGACGAGGTGGCGGCGATCAACGAGGAGGCGGAGAAGCTGCACGCCGACGGCGTGCGCGTTCTCATCGCGCTTGGGCACTCCGGCTATGCGACGGACAAGCGCATCGCGAAGGAATGCCCGCTGGTGGACGTTGTCATCGGCGGGCACACCAACACGTTCCTGTGGAACGGCGCACAGCCGGACTCGGAGGTGCCCGAGGGGCCGTATCCGGCGCTGGTGACGCAGCGCTCGGGGAAGGTGGTGCCGGTGGCCCAGGCGTACGCCTTCACCAAGTACATCGGCCGGCTGAACATTACCATCAACGATGAGGGCGATGTGACCAAGTTCGAGGGCCAGCCGCTCCTGCTGAGCAGCCGGGTGCCGAAGGACGGCGACATGACGAGAGCGCTGGACGTCTACCGGCCCGGCCTGGAGCAGGCGACCATGCGCGTGGTGGGCCACTCGCGCGTGGACCTCCCGATCGACCGCTGCCGGCTGGAGGAGTGCAACTTCGGCAATCTGCTCGCGGACGCGTACCTGGAGCGCCTGCTGCTGAACTACGCCGGCAGCGCGCAGTGGACGGACGTGCCGATCGTCATCCTCAACGGCGGCGGCTTCCGCGCGACGGTCGACAGCGGCGAGATCACCAACGGCGAGCTGCTCGGCGCGCTGCCCTACGACATGAACGTGATCGCCTTCCGGCTCACCGGCGCCGACCTGCTGAAGACGCTGGAGACGGCCGTGCGCAGCAACGGCGAGACGTCGCTCGGCGAGTTCCTGCAGGTCTCCGGGCTGCACGTCACGTACGATATGGCGCAGCCCGTCGGCAAGCGGGTCGCGCGCGTCGACGTGCGCTGCGGCGAGTGCAAGGTGCCCACCTACCAGCCCTTGGAGAAAAGCAAAATCTACTCCCTCGTGAGTAACGACTTCTTGATGAGCGGCGGCGACGGCTACACCGTGCTGCGCGACAAGGCGATGAATCGCAGCGTGCAGGACACCAGCGAGATGCAGATCATCAGCAGCTACATTGAAAAGCGGCGTGTTATCTATCCGGAAGTGGGCGGAAGGATCACCGTGCTCAACCGGCCAGATACGAGCGCCTCCTCCGCATCGTCAGCTCATCTTAGCGTCGCTTTGTTACTCCTGCTTACTTTACGTTCATTGCTAGATTAAATTATCAACCACACTCTGTATGATGTTATTTTTCTACGTCTTCCCAACGTCGTGCCACTTTTTGCTCGTTCCCTTGTTATTGTCCTTGCTTCAATAAAGTGTGTAATTTGTAAACAGTTCTAGCGAAAAGCGCAGCATAATATGTGATATTGTCGTGGAAAACCCAGTATTTATTTGATTTCATTATATACCGACCGCAGGTTTCTTAAAATTAAATGGCATTTACGAAGTCCGAGTGCTCTCTCAGATGTATGTTTTCTAAAGCGCTGCAGTTCGCGAACGATTGAAACGAGATATTGTGTACAAAACCACATGCCGCAAAACAAGCACGACCTCCATCCTGCATCTATGATTATTCATAACCATAATGGATGCGATTGGGAAGCGTTTGGTAGTGAGGACCAAAATTGTTTTAAACAGTGCCTTCATAATGCTCGATTTAATTACATAGAACGTTGTAATTGTTACCCGCTTTGTGTACTCAAGCGCGTTTGTGCAAACCTGTAAACTGTAAACGTTTCGCAACAAATTTCAGCATGCGCGAATTCTCATGCAATATGTGTGTTACATAAATGATTAAAATCCAACACCAAAAGACCCTTTACTTTATGATGTGCGCTGTTGTGCAGGCTAATATTTTGCAAAACTTATTGCATGTGCTGCGCGCACAATAATTGTTCAGTTATACAATGCCACAATGCCGAACAGTCGAACAGCTAAAATTTCATAGCAACATTTACTTGTTATCTTCGCATTATCTGTGAGTTTACAACCAGATTACCGCAGCATAAAAAACGCGTTCATTAAGTTTTTATTGCCCCCCAAACTTTTTTACAGTCATTAGATAAAAATAAAGACATTAAGATGCTTCTAAATGTGCATCAAATAATGATGAACGCAAAACATGTATTATGTTGTTATTAACTTAAACTTGTGGTTCCCTCATACAATGCGGATTAAGACTCTTTGAACTCTTTTGCCCAAAGTCCTCAATTTATGCATGGGAATTTAATCTTAACTGGAGTAGCTCTTGTGGTCACAAAAAAAAAGCATCCAGCATGGAGATTAAGCAATATAAAACATTTCAATAATTTTAATTGAACGCACGCCTAAAAAGATTTTAACGACGTTAATTCGTCGGCAATTATGTAAGAGTAAAGAGTATTCGAGCAAGAGCACGAGCACGGAAAATGATTTATTCTTGGAAGATGAGGCGAAAAGGCTTGAATGTTGTGTAAGCTGGACTATTAATGAGCAGCTCGCCTGCAGTCATCATTAAAGGATACTATTGTTAACAGTCAACGATATTACTCAGTCTGAGGGTATAGAAGACTGTATAAAAGCGTCGCATTTCAATGTTTTCAACTTGTTGATAAGCACAGGTGGTTGCAACGTGCAGCATTGATGTTTTCAGTGTGCACTCGCAGTCAATTATTACTGGTAGGGAGATCTCATTATTTTCGCGTTCTGCGCAGAATATTTGCATGATCGCGCACGGCTTGTTAGCATGGAAAATAACGATATCGTTGGAAATTGGTCATTTCCCTGGAAAATGCAAACCCGTTGTGCATTTGTAGGATTTCTAGGAAAAATAAATTTTCACATTTATGCAATACGTGAGGGAATCTACTAGGCAACCCAATATACAAATAAACATCACAAATTCAGATCTAGCAATATGTGCATGGATTCGAAACAAAATTCGAAATACGTACGTTACTTGCGAACGATGCAATAAATAATTGCGCAGTATCGATCCGATCTCGTACAGTGTAGACGTCGTCACCTGAACTCTCCGACCGATTTGGAAATTCGGTGAGATTAAGTTTACAAATCCAACTAGCATCGTGTAGTATTACAGTAGTTACTTGAGACTGGGCACCGGGTTATAACGAGAGGGTGAAATACCATCGCGCAAGATTATTTTAGTCTTGGGTGTCTCTTAATTGGGGTCACATTTGTTCTGGCCCAAGCCGCCGAATCAGGCGCGGCTTTGTGGATCAAACAGGACGTCGGGTGGTGAATTCTCCGGGGCTGACCCTGTTTTTGGGGCCACATTGGGGCCACCTTGGGGCCCCGAAAGTGCATCCTGTCACACATTTTTTCAGCTGTCATTTTTTTTTGTTCTTGACACATTGACACAACATTTTTTTTACCTGTCATAATTTTTTTTTGTTGACATAAGGACACTAGCTTGACGTCTAAAGTCATTGACAGCGTCAAACGTCATAATAATCATTTTGATTGCTTCTAATAGTAAAGAAGCAACGATCAACGATAATGTATCCCAATTACCAAAACCAACCGGAGGCCGAGTCTCCCGCGGCGTCGCCGCCGCGTCCAGCGGGCGACGCCAGCCCGCAGCCGATGGCGTACGTCTTGATGGCGACGCCGCTGCACCAAGTGCCGGAGATTTTGTCGCGCACGGCGCAGCGAATGGGCCAGATGAACATCAACATTAGCGCATCAAGCAGCCGCGCCGACTTCGAAATGGAGGAGGATGATCCGGAGTACACGTCGGAGGTGCGCTCCTTGGACGCCGCGTGCGCGGTGGCGCGCAGGATCGCCTATCGGCGCCGCTATCATCCGTACGTGTCCAACTTCCATCTGGACGTCAGCGACGCCCGGGAGTTCGTCAATATGCCGTTCCGGCCGACGGCCGAGATGACCGCCAGTCCCTACGGCGCCGTCAAGGACTTAATCGACGCGCACCTTTGCTTCATGACTGGCTGGCGCACGGTCAAGGGCTACATCGCCGCCGCGGACGCGCTGGACCCGTCCGTCTCCGCGGAGCTGAACGCCGACTTGCGGCAGACGTTCACCGCCTGGGAGACGGCGACGAACACGTTCACGTGCCATCTGCGCCGCGCTTACTCGAACCTCGACATGGCCTTATCGCATCAGCTAACCCCAGTTGGCACTGACAATAGCGAGCGGCGTGGCGAACGCGCTGCATCTCCCGGGCAATCCGCCTCCGGGGTGGTATTCGCTTAAGCCGAGAGCGAGTAAATGCTGAGCATATTAGTGTCAGCGCTATACCATATTTTCTTGTATATGTATATTTTCTACACGTTGCAGTTGACGCGGTGCTTACGTTTTGCATCAAATAGCCTGTTGCGCGTCAATGCAACGGCTGCGGTTGGCGAACATGTTTGTGTCATGCCAGCGCTCCCTTGGAAAGCTTTCCCGCTGGGAGAATTGTTATCCGCGCAGCCCATACCGCACACAATAGAGACATGTCGTTAAAAGCGCTGCGGTTGATATTGATGAATATAAATATATTTGTATACATTTCCAATATGTCAACTAAAGATGATTCTCGTCATATTGATATTCCATTATTTCCATGTTTCTTATTCCTTTATCGCACAGTCGACAGCGAAAAGCAGGACCGGCCTTCTGGAGGGTGAGACGGATGCAATGCACCCACACTGGCAAAATCTAAAAACGCCAAAACAGTGCGTTCCTGCACAATATGCAAGTTGAAACTGTAGTAGTGTTTACATTGAAAAAATGGACCCCAAACTATGGGTTGTCGTCCGGCCCTGGCGAAAAGTTATGATATTCAGTAGTAATTATTGGCCAACGCACCATTTTCTATGAGCTTAAACTTGCTTAGTCCCTTAGTTTCTAATGCAATAAATTTAGATGTGTGGTGGGGATCGGTCGCAGGCAGCGATAGTTTCGGTTGGGTGTTAATGGGGGTTGTGAGTACGTTTTTCATTGCATGCGTGGAAAGAAAACACAAAAATAGTAGACTCGTATTTTTTCTGTTTCAATTTGCTCTAGTAGTCATATATGTATAATAAACGTATATCGCCAACTGAGATGATCAGAACTTGTGCGGAGCCCGCTCATGCATCCGCCATGATGGTATCGACTGACATACAATGTAAGCGGATAATTTGTATAAGAAGTTGCCTTCATTTGCATGCATTCTGTTCATGTTGTGTTATTTAAAAAATCCAAAGATTGTTTTGAAAACATTTGTTACCTGTAATAATGAATAAATATTGAATATATAGTAAAATAATTCAAATAGACACTTATTGTGCAGTAATCTACAAAATATCGTGTAAACTGCAAACAGTGTTTCTTTGCTA
>JAODGB020034399.1:0-12521 GCA_027574905.2 Earota dentata
ATGTGATGCATTTCATCACTTGGTTGCATCGGCTTTTTACTAAACCAATGCTAAGGCACTGTTGCACTGCACCACAGCTTCTAACTGCCCATTCCCTTAGAAATGTCAGACAAAAAATAGTCAGGAAGAATACAGTGTTGCTACAAACTACTTGAAATAATGTTTTGTAATATTCCAAGTCTCCAGTGTAGAATTTATCCAATAATATTGATTTCATGTTTTGTTTTGTATGTAACTTTGCATTGCATGATAATTCCCAATAAGCTTCCATTAATTCTAGAATAACCAGCAACTTCCAATGAATCTACAAAAGAATGTTATTCATTGCTTGCTATGTACAATCTTTGCATGTATTTATATTACTGTGTAATCAGTGTTGAATAAAACATGCCGATATGCTTCTCGATTTAGTAGCACCAAGTCAATGATGATAATAATTGTATCATATTCAATATATTTATCTACAACCAAGTAACATGAACTCTGAAACAGAAATTAATGACCAAGTTGCAATACATATATGTAATATGTAATCTAATAATGAATGAAGCTGAAATGTTTGATGAATTCACATACACAATTTGATAGCTTTAACACCGTCTTGCTGTACTCCTTGTAGAGTTCCTTAACTTTGTGCCCACAATTAATGCATATGTAATCCTTTTCCTCGTTGGCCATTTCAGGATACATTTTTCATTTCATTTTCCAAAATACAGACGTAACCTTGCAGGAACTGCACGAGCAACGAAGCCAACGAAGCACACGAACCACACAAATATCGATTTTATCCCGCAGGCCGCAGGTGTCAAATGCCTGGGAGTCGGCTGGGAGTGTTGAGTAGTGTTGAGGGTCAGTTGAGGGTTGAGCTGGGTTGAGCAGGCTGAGCAGCAGACGCAGCAGAGAACCGACCGGTGACTATGGATTACTAGGTCAAACTAAATAAATAAGTGAAACAAGTGTGCTCGATTCGCCTGAAAATGGATTCGGAGTTCTGGAATATCGTACAGAATATCATTCCAGCGACTTATGCGAAGCAAGCGTCGGATGCGATTCGTGCCAGGGAAAACACGATACGGACGTTTTTCCAGCATGTAAGTGTCTCGCGAGGGCAACAAATGATGCTAATTTGATTCAAATAGTTCTTTAAACATCTATCTATTTATTGTAGTCATTGATTTGAATGCTCTTTGTTACTCCCATCGTGCATGAAATCATTCTTGGTTGTGGTTTGCTCTAATTGCATTGAAGAGTATGGATCTAGCTATGTTACAATTGCAGAAAAAGCTGCCTGAAGAAGGATGGGAGGACAATTTGATTGAGATGGTCTTGAATAGACTCTCTTTAATGGACAGCAATAACTTTCAAGGCAATTGCAGCCTTGGGGAGAGAGAAGCCAGGTTTGCTTCAGGTAAAAGTTAACACAATTTTTCAATTAGCATTACAAGTAACAAGTCATTGTTTTAGCATTGGTGGCCAAACGGCATTACAACTTCGGCCATGGTGTTGGCCGCTCCGGTGATCTCACAGAGCCACAACCAAAAGCTGCTGGCTCCAGTCTTATTTACAATCTAACCAATTGCTTGCTCCAGGATATAATCAAGATAATGGGCATGGAGGTGCCTATTCGCTGCTTTTTGGTGCCGGTGGCGACCGGCATGAGCCTGGTGCTCAGCATGCTATCGCTGCGCGCGATTCGCCCGAATGCGAAGTATGTCATATGGTCGCGCATCGATCAAAAGTCGTGCTTCAAGAGCATCGTGACGGCTGGTTTTATACCGATCATCGTCGACCAGGTGGTAAACGGCGACCAACTGGAAACAAATACGGACGAAATCGAGAAGAAGTTCAAGGAGCTAAAGAAGGACGAGATCCTGTGCATGATGACCACCACTTCGTGCTTCGCTCCGCGCGCGTGCGACAACATCGAGATGGTGGCGAAGCTGTGTCGCACATATGAGATTCCGCACCTCATCAACAACGCGTACGGTTTGCAGAGCCGCTACATCATGCAGCGCATACAAAATGCCCAAAGCGTAGGACGTGTCGATATCTTCGTGCAGAGTACCGATAAGAACTTCATGGTACCCGTGGGCGGTGCTGTAATCGCTACGTTCGACTCGTTCCTCATGGAAAACGTTGCAAAGCTATATCCGGGAAGGGCGTCATCCAGCCCCATCTTGGATGTGTTCATCACTCTGCTGAGCCTCGGCAGAGAGGGCTACCTGAAACTCGTCGAGCAGCGAGAGGATTCGCACAATACGCTGATGGAAGCGCTGAAGACGTTTGCGGATTCGCACGAAGAGCGCGTGCTTTCCAATGAAGAGAATCCCATTTCGATTGCATTGAGCTTGACCAAAATACCCAAGGAACATTTAACACGACTGGGATCAATGCTATTCATCAGGAACATCAGTGGAACGCGAGTTGTTAGTTTGGATGGATTTAAGACCATTGCACAATATCGTTTTAAGAGTAAGCTAACCTACTACACGCTCAACTAGAATATTAATGTTATGACTTTTGCAGATTGGGGATCACACACGTCTAACTTCGAAACCCCTTATTTAACTGTCGCTGCTTCTATTGGCATTGAAGATGCGGACATTGAAGTGTTCATTAAGAAACTCGACAAGGCGATGAGCAAGAACGCGAAGCTCTGCGACACAATCACCGAGGATCTCAGCGGCGATAAAAGCAGCCTCGAGAAGGGCCTGTCGCCATCAATGCAAACCCTCAGCAACACCAGTATTATTGAATCCTGTGACTTGTAAATTCATACTCGCCTAGTTCAATCTCGTGTTGCGTGTTGGATTTACAATTAACTAATCGTGTTCACGCATGTCCATATAATCGAATACTTGAATGGACATGCAACTAGGATTATAAATCGCAATTCGAAACTTATGGCAATCTAGTCATCCATGTACAACATTAGATATTTATTGCGTACATTGTTTTATTAATTCTCGGTTTTGATTTGTTGTGTAGCTACCAAACCAAACAAGTTTTGCGGGTAATACGTAACGTTGAATAATCCAAATCAAATAGTTACCAAGTATCAAGTAAACTCGAGTAGGTCTGACGTTGGGAGTAGTTTGATTCAAATGTAATTGTGTGTGTTTGCAGTAGCAGTTAAGCATTGTCACAGTCGTTCAAGCACATTCCAAAGAAGCAAAAAAAAAACAGGGAACAATACATTCATTATGGCATTGGGGTTTGGCGGATTATATAAACTGTATGGAATTGTAATGTACAGAGTGTCGCCGATGCATCTAAAGGCGTTCCACGGCGTGTTCCGGCATGGCTTCCCAAATACGATACGTCGCTGCATCAGCCAGGCACCGTATGTGGTGCCATCATTTCTCCTGTGCGCTGGAACGTACTACGGCGTGGATTATTTGCATCACAAGACATTGCTGAAGCAGCCTGGCGAATACGACAACGATGAATAAATCGATGCCTAGAAGAATTTCAAATTTAAATAGACGGAATGTATGAATACATAATTCCAATTCGGTTTCGTTGGTAATTTGTTGTATCAATAAATTATATTGTAGTTGTCAATCTAGTTTTGTTTGTGTCTAATGTCAGTTGCACTCCATAGCACATAGTTTTCAGCCTGAAATTATTTTCATCATATTTTTGTTTCTGATCACAAATTCTGCGATGGACACCTCAGAGTTTCAATATAGAAATGGGCATTGGCAATGGGATGGTGAGCACAAACGCATCGTATTTGTGAGTCATGAGCTTGTCGCAAAAATTGACGAGGAGCTGCCTGCGGTGCAAAAGAGGCAAAAGCAAATAGTGCCCAGTTCAATCCGCTTTAAGGAAAATGTCGAACCGATGGATTCAGTACGTGTGCATGCTTGCTATAAAACATCTGTATAAGACTTGGAGTAATACAATCCACCTGTGTAGATCCGCTTTCGAAGATTTTTCCAACGGCGCATCGAACTCAACGAACCCGAAATCATCACGCTGCAGGACATTAAAGACGTCGCGCTCTTTCTCGCCTTTCCGAAGGATCTGACCGTCGAATTCATCATGTACTTCCACCTGCCAGAGGTGGATCGTTTCCTCAAGGCACTGATTATTTATTTCCATTATTATCTGCAAATCAGGGAAGCAATGCAACAGCGAAAGGAGGAAGCACGTCGTAAATTGCGCCAGCCGATCGTTACCCAGTTAGAAAACATTATCCGCGATAACCTGTCCGATCTGCGCGCAATGATTGCGCGCGAATACAGCGTGATTCTGATGGGCATTGGCAAGACGAAACCGTTTCATCACATGAGCGCCGCCAACACTTCACTTTCCGACAAGGACCGGCGTTTGATTGAGGCGCTCATCTGCATGAGTGTGCGGGTGGTTTGGTTGGCGTTACAACGACGCCATTTGCAGATTATCGAATTGGAATTGAATCGATTGATACGCACCGACATGTTTAACGCATTCGCGCATAAGGGGCGCGGCATGAAGTTAATTTCTAGAGCACCGAATGAATTGAAAGTCTTGCTCGGCCTTGCTGACATCAAAGAGAGCAAGCTAAAGCTGAGAAGTGGGCTCATTAAGGAACTGGTACTCACCGAGCACGATTACAGAATGATCGGTGCAGGTTTCAAGAATTTCGAACCGTGATTAATTTCTTATTTATTACTTATGCTAACGGTATCTGGAATAATTTTGATATTTTCGTTGTAGAAAGAACGACCGTACTATTTATCTAGAGAAGATATATGCTGCGCCATATGAGATCCTGTTGGAAAACGGTATTACTATTGGTTTAATTGGAATACCTCGCGAGGAGTACGATAGCGTCATGAAGCCAAGGGAGAGAACTAGCAAAAATTTCGATAAGATTATAATTGAACCCATCAACTTTCTATTTCCTCCCGCTACTCCAGTTCCGTATGTTTATACTACAGATTTACCCCTGTTAACATTCTAGGAAATATCAATTGTATACGAATTTGGTATATTTTAGATATTATGAAATACCCCCCGAATTTCCAAGAGCGGAGTGTATCTACCAAGAATCGGAATCAACGAAAAGATCGCGTATTGTCCAATGTAAGATGTGGCGGGATTACTTATTAATTAAATTGGAACAACCATTGCCCATTTCAAGAACAATATCTATGGATGAACAACCTGCGCTATAATGCATTGTTATAATAACATTCATATTTCTGGAAAATGTTTAGTCTAATTTTTATTTATGCGTAACTATGTATAACTTGCTGGACCTGGTCCGCTAGACCAAAGTACAGGATCCCGTACAGTGCGCGTCCCGCAAAAATTTCAGTTTTTATTATTCTGGCAGCACACTTTGTTGCAGATATGAAAACTAAGTAACTCGTAATTGTAGGATTAGGTTTAGGCAAATATAAACTCTTCTAGAACGCAGTATTAATCTTGTAGAAGTGTACACGTTTATTCACTGGATCTTAACTAAGTCACGTTGGACGTTCAAATGCAGACACTGATAGGATACTATATACCCATATACAAACATAACTTATCTTAAGACTGCACGCATGCGTACACATGTTGCTTAAACTCCAACACACTTAGGATCACATACATTCAATTCTTCAAACCAATCAGGTATGATTTTCTTTAATAGGGTTAGATGTAATGTACCGGACTCTGAGGGTTGTACAGGGTTATAGATTTTAGGCGTCAGGTGAGTCGAATACGAAAACACATGCATGCCACAAAACCTAAAATCCGGGGCCATGCAAATGTGCCGACAGCAATTCGCGTAATTTCAGGACATTGGATAACGATAAATAATCTCGTACACACTGGTGAAACAGGATGCATGTGTGGCTAGACCCAGCGGCCTCCGAAAGGGTCCCCTCAGCGGCTAAATAAGAACTAACAAACCTCGACCACATGCTCGATTCATAAGAATGGGCATTATGCACACTGTGGAACTTTTCACTTTCATTGATGGTGTGACCTAGAGGAATATATTTGTCATCTAATGATGTCTTTCAATTTTCTATACGTGTTTATTTGAATTCAATATTAATTGTAGAAAGTCAAAATATTCAATATCGAATGATGTCACTATCGGGTAGTCACGGAATGCTTCGTATGCTTTCGGATGGATCGTGTTGTGTCCATATATGTACTTATTATAAGTATATGGTACTGCCAACGTTGGCATCCGCAATTTTCGTAATGTTCGCTTGCAATCGTGCTTGCCACGCGTAATATGCGCGTAGCACACGGACACAACCACTGATCTGTAACTCTCCTACTTCACAGGATACAGTCCTGCATTGAGTTTAACAGTAATGCATCAACGGCATCAACCAATAACTAAACTTTCGAAAGATTCAATTATTCAATCAGTTCATGCAGGTTTAATATTTCAAGATCAGTTCAATTGTTAACTGTTAACACTAGACTTTCTTCGTGAGCATTGCTTATTTGCAAAATCATCCCCATGTTTAAGGAGTACATAGTGTGATGGGTTCCAAAAGCAGATATGAGCAACTTGTTTTCAGTAACGATTAATATGAATATTCAATTTATGAATATCACATGAAAATACATATGTATAACAATAGATGAAAATTCATTGAGCAAGTTATAATTCCATGGTTGATGAGAATAAATTTCTTAATTTAATAATCACACATTATGTTTGGAGAGAATTAGTCATGAGGATTGAATCAGATGAGAAAAATTGTATCAAATTTGGATTTATATTTATTTATGGATTTTTCTAAATGAAATCTATTCCAATTCAGTCTACACTTTATGATTAGATTGCACACTAGGATATACCTGCAGATTTGGGAATATCTTGACAACTTAAAACCCTGTAATAAATACATCTTCCAATAATGGGCTGCTTCTGTGGGTGCTGGCTCATAGTCTTATTCATGAGCCAAACAAAGAATGCAATGGAATGTTTACAGCCACCCTGTGCTGCTGAACAATCATTATGTTCTGTTTGTTGAATAACTTCTGTATCAATGTTGATTTCAGCCTCCACTGTGTAAGTCTTGCCAATGTTATATTGGTTATGCTGCAGTAACTTCATTAACTGCATTAATCCAAAGCATAAGACTTGTGAATTATCCTATGAAGCAACAAATAGTTAAAGAACGCATTATCAACGCTAATTAATATACCTACCCTAAATTATATTACTTCTTATTTGATGGTAAATATTTCAATCCAGACAATCCAGACTGTTGGAATGTTGGAATCATCATCTATACTCCATTGCAATTGGGTTCAACTCTTTCAGCGTGTTGCTTATGTTGATTATGGAATGACATGTGTTGTTGAGATTGTTGTTATGTTTGTTATCTTATTACTGTTTGCTTTGTGTAAATCGTGGTTTAAACAAAAATGGTACCATTCCGCCTGAACTCCAATAAACAAAAATCCCGCATGCACTTTTTATATGAATAAACTCCAACAATGCCTTTATATTCAAGTCACGCATTTTTTCGGTTACAACTCGCTTCGCTCGTTGCGAAATACTCGACCTCGCATCTTAAAATCATTCTTTACACACTAATTTCATAAATAACTTTATATTATGCAGGGACACTCACCAATCAGGTTACAATTGTAATCTCCTCCTGTGTTTAATCTCCCTCGATTAACCAACGCATCACCCGCGCGACGCCCGCCACGCTCGAACGGGCTACCTACCCCCTAAGATTTTTGTATATAAACCCATGCATTTTGTAAATAAAATCAGTTCGTAACCTGTACAGCGCGAGTAAACAGCTCTGCCTGCTACATATCCTCGTTCTCCGCTGCTTGGAACCAACAGCGTTATCAACCCCATCATCATCATCGCACGAACCAGTGCCTCCGAGCCGCCAGCGCTCCTCCGCGTACCGACGTCGTCGCCACGCACGACGCACCAGCGTACACAATTATATTTGTTATATAATATAATTTCTTTAAAAAAGTTGTTTTTCTTAAATTATTTAAAAGTTGAGTATCCTTCAATATTTACCTACCATCAAGGAAGAGTAAGATGCTGCAACCGCCAGGGAAGGAGCGGCAGCAACGAGGAAGCAATAAAAATGATCATCTGACATAAGTGCGGGCACAAATCATTATTACGAACCTGTCAGGAGTGGAGGTACGAAGTCCCATACTTGACGTAGCACTAGCCGCCGATCCGAGATATAACCCGAACTAGTAACTCGAGCCATTAAGGAAGAGGCAGAAAAACAGGCGCCTCCACCAATGCAGCGCCGTCGCGAAACCCTGGGTGCCTAATCGTGAATATATAACTCGTATGAAAAATCTGCCATATTTTTGAGAGAAGGGAAGTGGATGTGGATGGGTGAGAGTGAGCACGCTTCCACTCACCTCCCGTGACAAAATTCAAGAGCACACATGAAGGCAGCTCCGCCACCAGTTCATCACCATTCAAGAAAACACCGATAGCAAACCGCCCTTACCTGTCCTTAATTCATTAATTTGCAATCATTGGTGTTGACGAATTTGATTAGTCAACTCGGTAGTTGCCTGTTAAAATAAAACACAAACAGCGATATTACAAGATTGAATAGTTGTATAGCAAGGGGGACAGGTATAATATTGATAACGCGACCGTACATGTGCAAGCGTGCCGACGAAGTTACTTAAGTTAGCGCAGCAACAATATCACGAACTGTTTTGGTTACACAAATAAATCCCTAGGTATATTCATTCTAAACTATAACAAAACATTCAAATATAGACAAAAGCCTTACGCATTCTTCTACACTTCCTCTTGAAATGTTTGCTACAACAGTCTCTTCATTCCCAACACGTCACGAAGCTTCGCAAATCGTGGCCTTGGCAGCAGCTTCGTTATTATGTCGGCCACTTGGTCTATTTCAGGTATGTGGTCAATGGCAATTGCACCTCAGTTCACTTTTTCTCGAACGAAGTGATATTTCACTTCAATATGCTTACTTCGTTTGTTAAAGCTTTGGGTTTCTTGCCAGTTTCATTGCACTTGCACTGTCAATGAAAACACAAGGTCGTTCTTGGGACATTTCAAGCTGTTGCAGAAGGCGGCACAACCACAGTGCCTCCTTTGTTCCTTCACAAGCCGCGATGAATTCGGCTTTGGTAGTCGGCAGCCCCAGCATTTTTGCATACGATGCCACTTCACGAACGTCTCGTCATTTTATCACATGCGTGGTCGGCATCGCTGTACGCCTGAAAATTTAAAGTCGTCAACTGATTCATGTAGCACAGCCCCAAGTATGTTGCATTACAATGCGACACCTACGTTTCGCTAGGAATTGCGACACCGCGCTGACGGCGTAGCTTATGTCTGGTCACGTTGCGACCGACAAGAACATCAGGCATCCGATTGCTTCCCGAAAAGGCACGGACTCACCAAAAACAAGATCATCCTAGCTGTTCACCAAGTAATCGTGACTCGGTATGGACTGCATTAACTCTGCCATGGAGAAACGCTCCTGGACCTTCCCCGTGAACGAACTTTGATCTATAAACAAAGTGTAATTAGGTCATTGCTTGATATTTAGACCAAGAAAGCAATTCACTTCTGACATTTTTATTTTAAAGCTCATTTTCAGTTCATGCATGAAGTACTGAACCTCAAATTGATTGTTCAAGGCCACAAGTTGAGTATGATGATGAGGCACTTAGGTGCACCTTTCACAAATAAACACGGCTCTTCTTGACTTTGTTCGATCTTCTGCTGCTCCATGAACTTCACCAAGTGCCGATTCCAACATCTAGGAGTCTGTTACAAACCGTAGATGCTGCGTAGTAGCCTGCAGACGCGTCCAGTCCCGTCCTCGAATACCACACTGGTTGATTAAGCTGTAGATGTTTGGAAATCGCAATGCTTAAAATCACCCTCACGGTTTCAAAGCGTGTGCCAGGACTGAACATTTCACTGCAATCCACGTTCTTCTTTTGGACGAATCACTTCGCCACATGTCGCGCTTTATAGCGATCGATTGCGACATCCGGCTTCTCCTTCACGCGCAGCACTCATCGACAGCCAACAACGAGAACCCAAGTATTGTTCTCCAGAATTTATTTCATATTCTTCGGCCTGTTTCTATTTGGATGAGGCAGCTGACGATTCGCTCATCAGCACTTCGGCCTCCATGTCATCGGCGGAGAAGACAAAGTTGTTGTAACGACCCGGACGTCTTGTTGTTTGTCGTGACGATCGAGTTTTAGAGATTTCAGCTTCCACTGAATCACTCATATCATGAAAGACTTGCATTTGAAGTTTATCTGGAACATGATCGTCAGCTTAACACATGGGTTTTCGATTAAATACCCGATTCTGCGGTACCCCTTTGTTTACAACAGCAACAACCCGACGATGGCGGAAATGGACACCCCCGATGTCCAGGCGGTCTGCAATGGTCGTAAAGGTGGTCAAAATAAGCACGACAATGATCGATTTACTGTGGTAATTTTCGGAACTTCCCAAGTGAGGATCAGAAATGAATTAAAACTTATAACAGTTGAAACCGGAGGAATGCGTGAGTTGAATATAAAGCCGAACACTCACTCACTCACGTGAAATTATTAAATACGTCTGTACTGCTTCAAAATGGAAACTAAAGTGAAAACTTAAACAATTTTTTTCTTAATTCTAAGAGCTCAGCGTCTTCCTAACGAAGTTCTAATTGGAGGGGTCATCCAATCGGAACGAGCTCGGAGGTAAAGGCGAGGCGCCTTATCAGCCAATCAGCCCTTAGCTTTCCGCCGAGCTCCAAGGGAAGGGTTCGCGAGCGAGGCATGCGTGAGTTTATTGACATAAGAAGTGCATACGGGGTTTTTGTTTATTGGAGTGCAGGCGGTCTGGGACTTGTTTTGTTGATTGGAGGAATTCTTAGGAACATGCGGTCTACACATGCATCCCGTTTCCTACGTGATTCATCTTCCTTTCACAATGTCTTAAATGATGAATGCGAATTGCGTTTGGCACGTTTGGTGGTCCCGGATTACTCGACCCACCCGACGCTTAAAATCTATGTACAGGGTGTATGCACAACCCTGTGCGTCCGGTAAAACTTGTCCCCTGAATTGGCATTTGTGGTGTCGGCAAATCATTTTCATTAAAAATTACATCGTGACTCGTTATGATCTTATCTACGTTTTAGATCCAGATACGGTAACCCTTTTATTCGCGACAGTACCCACTGAAGTAGCCTGGCTTGCTCTTTACGTTCCAATTCTGTCGCTTTTGAGCCGAAACGTGGACATAACACTTTGTTCCAAACGCCGTGAAGTACATTGGTGTGTCTGCTTGATGGTTGAACCACAGCTCGAATGGAATTTTCTCCTAGCGGTGTCCGACCCGTTCTGTTCAAAACATACGCCGATGTATTTACCGCCACCGCCCATAATTTTAATGGAAACTGATTGGCATGGATGATAGTGCGCGCACTGTCGACTAGAATTCGCTTTTCACGTTCCGCGGTACCGTTTTGCTCCGGAGAGCTATGCTGCTCACGATGCCCTTCGAAATCAAGAAAGCTTTTACCGCGTGATTGTCAAATTCTTTACCACCATCGCATTGAAATTCTCACACTGTCACACCAGCTGTAATTGCCTCGCTTACATACGTTTTTATACAGTCAACCACTTCATACTTATGTTTAATAAAAAAACACTCGCCGGTAATCGTCCTTTATGCACAGAAAATATCTCGATCCGCCAAGCGGTAACTTATGGATTTAAGACATTATACAAGGTGCTCATCGCCATCCACCTACTCCAGCTAGACAAATACAAAGCACGATTTCTCAAGAAAACGTTAGCGCATCCAAAGAACGCCTCCAACACATGCAACATGTGTCAAGCATAGTCAGTCCCTTGTGAACCGTCGAGTTAGAAAGGCGTGTGATCGAAATATATTCTGTACATCAATAATCCAAGTCGCTATTTTATTTTAGCACCAGTAAATTGCAAATTTAAAAAGCTATTGATTGAGGTATACACACAACACACACAACAATAATCTTTTTTTTAGAGAATAATTAAGGCCAATGCCAAATTTCAACGAAATCGGCGTGGGTTAGGACTTCTACAAAATTACCGAAATCCTCAATAATCTTGCTTCGTGTTCGAGTTATTCCACCATCGCATATATTAATCTCAACAGTTTATGGGCCCAGATTTGCGAGTGCTCGAATTTTTGCGCCTCGGTGTAAGAGAAGCGTGTTTTTTCGGTTGAAAGATTTCTAGCACCACGTGCGAACTAAGGTACCGGTGCGGCGTGTGAAGCTGCGTCCCGATGAGCGCGGCAAATCCGTTTTGCCGCGCTTGCGGCAAGCTGTCACTTGCTCATGTAACCAATCGTAGCACAGTACACATGCCGGTTTGAATGTGTGCGTGTGTACATGAGCAAGTGACAGCTTGCAGCGAATTTGGTGTAAGTTTGGTTGCCTATAGTAAAAAAATGAGTCTCATATAACTCCATGTAAATTTCTTCAATTTTTCTTTAGGAAACTACAGCTATTCTATTTGCTATAGCACGG
>JAODGB020034444.1:0-17898 GCA_027574905.2 Earota dentata
ATTTTAATCTCGTAAATATCAGTTTTCGTACTGCAATTACTTATCATTTTAAATCATACAGAATCTTAGTCACTTTAATATGTACAATATAACTCATCAATGTTATTACTAATAGGTAATTATTATCCTGCCGATCGATTCGCATCGATTCAATCAATTTATAAACCTAAGAAGAGTCAAGAGTTTAAAACTTGGCAAATTATCATCATTATCATCAATACGCAGGGAAAATTACTCCTTATAATCTTTATGAAAGTTGCACCTGCAGCTCGGAGATCTCCGTCATATCGGGCGCCTCGTACTTGGGTTCGACGAGCATGTCCTCGGTGGACGGATTCTCCTCAGATGCGGGCGCTGGTCATGCGTCGGCTGCTGCGCTGCGCTGGCGGCGTTGTTGGTTTGGCCAGAGGGGTTGCTCACGTTGTTCGTCGTTGCCGCATTGGCGCTGGAAGTTGTCGGCTTGGTGCGCCCATACTTCTCGTGGATGTTGCGGTGGCGTTTCAGGGCGAAGCGATCCGAGAATCCCACGCTGCAGATGTCACATTTGAATGGTTTCTCGCCGCTATGAACCTGGACAGATAGAATTTTCATCAGTACAGTAGTACCAACCATGTGATGGTTACATACCTTAGCATGATTTTTAAGATGCGTAGCTTGATTGAAACAACTGCCACAGATGTCACATCTGTATGGTTTCTCACCAGTGTGAATGCGCCGATGATTCCAAAGTGTGGAATGTCGCGCGAATGATTTGTCGCAGACCTCGCAGACATAGGGCCGTTCTCCGGAGTGTATTCGCTCGTGGTTCTTGAGATGAGGCGATTGGGAGAACTGCATGCCGCACACGTTGCACCTGTACGGCTTCTCGCCGGTGTGGATGCGCGAGTGGTTCTTGAGATACGCGGCCTTGGCGAACGCCAGCCCGCAGATATTACACTTGAAGTTCTTCTCGCCGGAGTGCAACCGCTTGTGGCTCCACAGCGATGAGTAACGACTGAAGCTTCCATTGCAAATGTTGCAATGAAACGGCTTCTCCACGTTGCTCTGCTGGTTCTTCGCGCCGCCGATGAAGATGATCCCCGAACCGTTGCACTTGGTGCACTTGGTCACTGACGCCACGCCGCGGCGCTTCACTGGATGGTGGTTCTTCACGCCAATGGGTATCGTATTCTGCGTGCCGATGTTCTGTTGCTGCGTGGTGGGCTGCGTTTGTGTCGCAGTCGTCTCCTCAAACTTGACGGTGGCTTCTGCTGGCGCCGACGCGACGACGAATATTTGCTGCGGCTGAATCGCTTCGGCGCTGAGGCACGTCTCGCACTTCACCTTCATCACGGCGCGCTTCTTGTTGGAGTCCTGCGGCAGCGGCGTGCCGCACGTCTCGCAGTTCTTGATTTTCAGCGCGTTCTGCGCATGCTGCGCCTGCGCCTGCTGCTGCTGGTGCTGCTGAGTTGGCTGGTGCGTTTGCAGGCGGTGCGTCTTGAGGTCGTTCTGCGTGAGGAACGTCAGCCCGCACTCGTCGCAGCTGTACCTAAAATATTGTTCACTTAGGTGCATTGCTAGAAGCGTGTCTAGGGCAGGTTGCTTATCTCACCTTATCCGATCCGCGGAGACGATCTGTATCTGCTGCGGCTGCTGCTGCACCTGCACAGTGATCTGCTGTGTGCCCTCTGGCTGCTGCTGCTGTGGCTGCTGGTGTATACGCTTGTGATGGTTCAGCAGGCTGAGATGTGCAAACATCAGCCCACACACATCACACTTGAATGTGATGTTGCTGATGTTTGTCTGTGCCAGGGACATTTGATTCACCAGCGCATAGTTGTAGCTGAATGGCTGTGTGATGTAGCACTTGTCATCAGTGAGTTGGGACATGTTCACAGTCGAGTTGTGTGTTACTGCCTCAGTGTTGGGCTCAATCTTGTGTATCATGTTGACGTTGGTGTAGCAGAAGCCGGAGAACGTCTGCTGCTTGTTGTCCTGCTGCTGCTGAGTCTGTTGTGTTTGGATTTTCACCACCTCCTTGGAATCCTGCGTCGCCTGCTGCTGCTGTGGCTGGCCGTACTGCACCTGCACCTGCGACTGCTGCGTGGTGATCGTGTTTGGGTCGAACATCTGCAAAGCATTCATAGAAATGTTGTAAAGTTGCCATGGCGACCGGCGGGGCGCCGTGCACCAGGTCAGGGCGCGTCGAACAAAGAGACGCGCCGCGCCGTGAGCGCGAGTAGCGTTGCGAGTGCGCTGCCTTTCCCGCGTGTTGTGCGTTTTCGTTGTATTCGCATCGCTTCTCTATCGCTCCGCTCTAGCCGCACATCTATCGCGGCTTGCGTCTAGCATTCTCGGCGCGCGCGATGTACGCGTCTCTCTGTTCAGGACGCCGCCGCGCTGCCCGGCCGCGGCCCGCGCGAACGCGTCCAGCGCGTAAAAAGCCGCACTGGAAACGCGCCCGCCGCCGCCGCCGGCCGCACCACGTACCTTGTCTGCCGCCGGGACGCTGCGCGCCCGCCGTCGATGGGAAAACTCGCCGCAATTCGCGAAAAACGCTAGGAAAACACGAAACGTCTGTCTCACTTTAGAAAATGGCCGCACGACATGTCGCCATCTTCGTTAGCCGCCGTTTGTTGTCATCGCGCTGGTAGCGTCAGGCTTTGTCGGGTTACTACGCGCCTGCGCACTCGTGACGCAATCAACGCGCAACCCGACCGCATAAATTTGAAAATTCTTCTTTAATTAATGCATTCGCTCTGAAATATTAAAATAGTACTTGCAGCATGTACTTAGGCTTTAGTCCAATTTATGCTTTCAGTGTTTCAGATGCATTTTAGTTGTTTTATGTGATTTTATACTGATAAGTGTGCGTGTAAAGTTTGCGAACCGGTCGAGTTGCAGTGCTATCGATGCTGGTGGCATCTGGTGTGCAGGTGGTGCAGGTTGCTGAAGCTTTGGCTATTGTGCGGTGGCGGTTGAGTGGCGGTGTGATCGTCCTGCGCGCCGCTCGCCTCAAACGGCGCTCCTGCCGCGGCTCCCGCTCAGTGTCTGTCGGATTGTTAATGCGCAGCGGTTAGCAGGTTGGCAGCCAAACAGTCGCAGGCAGGTTCGGTGTAGTGTGTTGGTGCGCCCCGGCTGTGTGAGGAGTGAGGAGCATGTCGGATTTAGGGAGCGGCGATGAAGGGTCGAACTCGCAGAGTGAGTAGCGTGCGCTTAGGGCCCGTGGGCGCGCGCGACATGCCGCTGTCGCTGGCCCACGGAGGGGCGGGCGGACCGGCGGCGCCGACCAGCTGACAGGCGGCCCCCGCAGTATGCATGGGCAAGATGGCCGTCAGCCAGTCGGCTGGCCGCGACCTTCGCGCTTAACGCGCGGGGGACGGTCGAGGCGTCGCCGACAGCCGCCCGATGGGGCCTGGAGGCCCGAGGCCGCCTTCGGCGACGCTTGTCATCGCGCGCCGACGGCCGCCCGGTGGCGATTTCATTGTCTCGGTGGGTGGCGCGCGCGGTGCGTGCATTACGCGGCGTCGCATTGTCATAGGCCGCGATGACCTTGGCCAATAGCAATTCGGTTATAGCTCTCGCTCGTCGAGAGTGCGCCGCACCGCGCGCGCCGTGCTCAAGTTGCACACCCGCCACGCGCGGCGAAACAAAAGCCAGGCGTGCAGGCAGGAATCAAACAAATTCACCGCCAAACGTCACTACACATCAAAATTTACGATGCAACGCTAAATTCCGTGGCGCACACATTCTTTTCGGCTGCATTTCGCCCCCTCCCCCCCTGGCTGACGGACCGTCTTTTAACCGACTTGTGATTGCGTGATTGATTTTAGAATACCACCGAGGGATGGAGCAGGGAAGCACAGAGTATGACCCAGGTAAAACACGCTCTCACGCGCCGCGCATTCCATTTGTCTTAGAGTACTTTCCAGAGGAGGCGCAGGGAGGGAACTTGCCCCACACATTTTCAAACGCTGTTTTGAATTGGGGCTGATTCGCGGTGTTGTGTTGTAGGTCAGCAGGGCGCAATGGAACAGGAGCTGGCCACCAAGATGCTGCAGATACAGAGCAAGCGCTTCTACCTAGACGTCAAGCAGAATCGGCGCGGGAGGTTTATTAAGGTTGCTGAAGTAAGTGAACACACTTTATAATCAGTGCGGAGACTGAGTGTGAACGTGTGTAGATTGGAGCAGATGGCAGGAGATCGCAGATCTTTCTGGCGCTGTCGACCGCCGGGGAGTTTCGCGACCATCTCAGCGCCTTCAGCGACTTCTACTCATCGCTGGGGCCGCCGAATCCCGACTCGGTACCCGAGGACGGCAAGCTGAAGAGCGAGATGATGGTGAAGGACAATCGCCGCTACTACCTGGACCTGAAGGAGAACTCGCGCGGGCGCTTTCTGCGCGTCTCGCAGACGATCACACGCGGCGGGCCGCGCTCCCAGGTCGCCATACCGGCGCAGGGGATGATCGAGTTCCGCGACGCGCTCACCGACCTGCTGGACGAGTTCGGCTGCGACGAGCACGCGTACAAGCCCGACCTGCCCGAGGGGCGGCATCTGCACGTAGACTCGAAGAACTTCTACTTCGACGTCGGGCAGAACAATCGCGGCATCTACATGCGTATCTCGGAGGTGAAGACCAACTTTCGCACGGCGATCACCGTGCCGGAGAAGATATGGCCGCGGTTTCGCGACATCCTTGCGGACTATTGCGACAAGATCAAACAGAACCACGCAGACCAGCCGCTGGTAAGCAGCGACGGCGACAGCAGTCTGGATGCGCCGGCTAACGATGCGTTTACTGTGCAGGGCAACGGCACGGGCGGGCAGTCGCAGGACGCCGGCGGCAAGTAGGTAGCCGCGAAGCCTACTAACACCCACCCACCCCCTCGCCTGCAAAGCAACCTCACTGCAACCGCCAGCGACGCACCGCCGCTCTACAAACAACAAACAAAACAAAAGATAACAAACTAAAGAGTAATCATTAGCAAAACAATGCGTTCTTCGATTTAATCATTGAGATATTTGAGCAATTGAAAGCTAGTTGGAAGTGGGTACACGGAGCATTCCCCCGCCCCCATTTTTTTGCCAACACACTCCACACTCTACTCTTCTATGAAAACTTTGAATTAAACTGATCGGCAAAAAGGGGGTGGGGGGCGGAGAGAGAAACACATGTAATTAACTATAATAGCGCCTATAAAATAGGTCCGAGTAAGAATTCTATTGCAAGAACAACCGCTCTGACCGTCCGCGGCCCGTCACATTCTACCATTCTGCCAAAAAAGAAAACGAAGTAATAATACAGACTAAAGGTCCTCGGTGAGGGTTGCTGGGGTACGACTCACGGTGATTTGACACTTGTTTAATTTATTTAATTGTTGATTTTATAATGTTTAATCTAATCCCATCGCGAGTACAAGTACAACTGCAACCTGCAGGCGTACACTTTAGCTGCTAATCTGCTAGTCATAGTCGTTTACGAATGGATCGTGGATCTTTTTTGCTTACGCATCCTATGTTGAATTTCGGGGGAGGTGGGCGGGGGTGCGCGGACTGGTAATTCTTCTCTCCTCGTCGCTGCAATCTTCTTTCGTTCTCTTCTCGTCGACACGGCGCGACGCCATAATTTGTTTGAAAAACAAAAGTTTGCCGTCGCCACACTTCGCTCTACGCATGGGCAAACGTTGTCCAATGGCGGACAACGCTAAACTAAACCTTAAAAATGAAACATTTGTTGAGCAACTTTAGAAATTTACATAATTACGAAGCAAGAAGAAGAAGCGCAGAATTTATTTATTTTTACGAATGGTTTATAAGCTTTTTTTTTGATTATCGAATAATTATTTATGTTGATTGTTTAAACTGCGTTTAAACGTGACACCCACACATACACACTACACATCCGGAAGTTAATATTAACATTTAAATGTGTTCAGAGTTGCCACATACACCACACAAACACACACACACACACGCCCACACAAAACACATACAACAGAAACTAGTTTTCTAGTGATTAATGTACATTGCATGTACGTATTTTGCTCTAATTTGAATGTGTAAATTACGATTATTCGCTGAGTACAATTCCGACTCACTGATAACCGATACATAACAACAAAACCTTACAAAACAATACAAAACAAAAACAAAGATGAATAATGCTGGACATTAAATAGGTTATTAACTAATATATTAGCATGTTGAATGGTGAACGTTCGAAAACAGATGCAGATACATTACATCAGAAATATTGAAAATAACACAAAAACAAAAAAGTAAGAGATAAATTAAGAGATTAATTAAATTAAAATATATGATTAGTTAGTGAGATTTATTGAGATATAAAAACGCGAAACGTTTAAAAAACACAATACAAAGAATAAGTACTACAAATTTGTTATCAGGTCAAGTTCTCACCGAAAGCGTTTTTAATTCAGATTCGGTTACGATTCTCAAAGATTTGTCCACAAAAACTAAGAATGCGAGGAAGTGAAATTGAAATTGAAAGTGAAGTGAAGTGAAGTGAAACAATTAATATATATTGTAGGCTGTTTACAATTAATTATAAAGAGAAATATTAAAAAGGAACACGCGAGCTTCGGTCGGCGGTGGGCGGCAGGTCGGGGCGGCCCGGCGCCGCCGATGCGGGTGTATCGTACAAGTACAAGTTGATGTTTAAGTACATAAATAAAATGACGACTTTCAAAACACACAAGTCAACTGCGCATGCATTGGGTACGAAAACGATCCAAGCTGATCTACAGTTTAGAAACTATGCATTGCATTGATGCGCAACGCGGCGCGATACAGTATTGATTCAGTACAAACACAAAGTAATAAGCAAAGCAGAAGTTTCATTAACAAAACTGCTGCACTATGTGCAAATTCAGCGCCGCCCGGCGTTCTTGTTTGCCTCCTTTTCCTCTCTACATAATTGGGATTAGCGATTTCTTTGGATTTTTTTTGTTTGCTGCACGGAGCGATAATAAAATACCGCAAGCAAACTCCACCTATAAAAACGAAAGCCAAGAATAGGTTTGAGATTTCATTTTTGTTTCGGTTTTTATGAAGAAAATTAAATTGCAACTTACCCAAACAAAGCAAAACAAAAGAAAACAAAATCGAAAAAAAAAAACAGATTAATATTTGATGAATGATTATTATAAATAAGATGATTTAATGATAAAAATAAATAAAATAAATTTTTAAAAATTGCTGTGGATGTGATTAGGCAGGTTTTGTTTTCGTTATGCAGGGTGGTGCAGGATGTTGCTGCTGACCTTTGGCGACATCTGTTTGGCATATTTTAAACTACGCCTGATACGTGTATGGTTGGTTGTCTATGTGACAGATGCGCATGCGCAATTGATGTAGTGGTTTTGTCAACGGCCATCGTGTCGTCATTCAGCTGCAGCCGCCGTCGTCTATGAGTGGTGGTAGCTCGAAGGCCCCGAAGAAGTGCTCATCACCCATCCACAGCTGCAGTTGCAGGCTTCGCGTGTGCGTGACGGCCGTGAAGATCGTTAATCTCGCACCGGCATTTGGATAAGCATGCGGAGCGCTTGAATTCTAAGCCTATTCGAGAAGGTTTGGAGCGGTACGAGGGTGTTGTGTGCCAGCTGGAGTAGTGAAATACCACAGTATTCTCATCACGAGGCGTAGCGGGAGTGTCGCAGAAAGAAGGATGCAAATGCAGCGTGCAACAATCAGACGCAGCGGCAACCTGTAAATCATATTTTTCCATCCGCAACGTGTGGCAGGTATCGAACGGCAGCGGCGCTTAATCCAATAAACCGCACACCGGTCCTCCCGGCTTACCTGAACCTGTACATCACGGCGCGCCTGAACACGCACGCATCAACATGGATATGCGCGGCAGGAAGTTATCGTGAGTTACAGCCATCCTATCCGATAATGCCGCACAAAATAATTTTTTACGACTAAGGATATTTGTGTGGCATTTTGTAGCACTCAGGGCGATTCACTCTACGAAATCCTCTCGCTGCCGAAGACTGCCACCGGCGATGACATCAAGAAGACCTACCGCCGGCTGGCGCTCAAGTTCCATCCGGACAAGAACCCCGACAATCCCGATGCGGCAGAGAAGTTCAAAGAGGTGAATCGTGCGCACACCATTCTCAGTGACACCACCAAGCGCAACATTTATGATAACTATGGCTCACTTGGGCTGTATATCGGCGAGCAGTTCGGCGATGAGAACGTCAACACGTACTTTGTGGTCACATCACCATGGTGCAAGGTAATCATAATTAACCTTTAAACTAAAAAAAGCACATTTTTACGTTTTTTAAAAAGTAGTTTATTAACTTTCAATCTCTATTGCTTACAACTTTATGCTCAACTGCAGTCAACAATTGTCAGATGGCGCTGCTGCTGTTCAAATTGATTTGGTACTATGTATTTCCTTTTTCGTTTTATCACTTTAATGCCCTTTGGGGTTATCACAGAGAGTTTAGTATGAACCAATGTGTTGTGTAATGTCTCAATATGGGGCATTTTAACTTGTTGTACTTGTATAATTATGCAAAGTTACTGCCCAATAAGGTTAAATTGCTGCACTGAACTGAGAAAGAATGAAAACTTGCAAGCTCACAATTGGTTTGTTTTAGGCGTTGTTCTTCGTGTGCAGCATCGTGACCTGCTGTTACTGCTGCTGCTGTTTGTGCTGCTGCTGCAACTTCTGCTGCGGGAAGTGCGCACCGCGCCCGCCGGAGGATAGCGGCGACTATCACAATCTTCATGTGAGTTATTTCTCCCATTCATAATTCATTGTATAATAACATTAGTTTGGAGTTCTTATTGTTTAATTTGGATTTCAACTTTTTGGTTTGTTATTATTTGGTAGGGCGGTAGTGTGCGTCACACGGCGTTCATTCTCTTGTCTTTTGTTGTTTCATATTGCAAATACCTCCTTCCCCCCCCGTAGGCGGAGAATAATCTAGAGGGCACGTCGGGCACGCAGCAGCGAAGGGCGGTGAGTATCGAGTGCACGCACAACTAAAAATTCACGCTGCTTTACGAAAGTATGCCTTGCAAAATTATTGGTTGAAATTTCAATTTGTGACGAACGGTAAAGGTAGGTCTTTCCATACCTTAGTTCAGCAATTGGCATCGGAGCGGTGCGAGATTTTCCTGCTGAAGGATGTTCCGAAGGAAGGAAAGGTGCACGTTACTGATGCAGCTTGTTTGTGATTGTTGCAGGAGGATCTGGATGAGGAACTGGGGCGCGGGGACAGCCCGCCGGTGACGACGCAGCCGTCACCGTCCCGCAGCAACGCCACCGCGCAGCCGGTGTTCGCGATGCCGGCGCCGCCGCCCAAAGACGAGTCCGCCGCGCTCAATCAGGGCGAGCATCCCGTCTACACGCCAGGTAACAACATCAAAGCCGCCATCAATGATAATTGATTGATTCTCTAAGTGTGTGTTTTCCCCTTTGCAGGCATGACGACGAATCAGTGGTAGTAGTGTCCCCCCCGTCAGTATAATTACAATTACCTCTTATCGCGTTCTTCTCCTCGCCGCCGCTGCTCCCGCTCTCACCAAGCGTGTCACTAGGCAACCAGCAGTATAAGTTTACCAAAGTGATTAAATTAGCCTTCGAAGCTTCAGAATTATTTCGCTTCTCGTTCTTCTACACGGCAGCTTTGTTTAACTTTAACTTTCGCTTAACTTTACACAACTCTGTTCGCTCCACGACAAACTGTTGATCAATCTTGATGTATTCAAACGCAACCTGCGTAAGGAATTTTTATTCACTTAAATTGTTACTAGTTTTATTATGTTTTGTTGTTGCGATGCGTTTCCCCCACATTCGTTGTTGATCGGTTTTAATTTGTTTGCATCACCAATTTATATCGGATCGTCCAGTTTTTAAAATGTATTTCCATTTCCGGCGCCTGCACTGCAGTCCAGCGTTGAATTGAAATTCTACGAGGTTAACGAGATGTAACGCAAAACGAAATGATGAAAATGTCAAATATTTAGCCTACATGCATATACACTAATTGAATATTGACCTATTGAAAACTACTTACTTATTATATAATCGATAAAAATGCATACCTTAAAATTTATTGGTAGCGCTCATCACGATTGAGACAGAGAATCGAGTATGTACACCTTACGTGGGTAGTGAGCGGCGTGAGCCTATTTGTCTATTAATGCAGATTGCCATGTGGCCTAAATCAGTCATGACATTTGACAAGAGCACCATCCTTCCTATAAAGGATCAACTATTGTCGCTATTGGGTATCTGGCAATGAGGGATCTGCGTCTCAGATGGAGCTACTAGGGAGCTACCCAAAAGATATTTCATTGATTACATTGGACTAGATCAGCATTTTTGTACAATTTTGGTGTATATTTGGTTGCAGTCTGTCAAACTCTACGAAAGTTTAATATTTTACCAGATTTATCGTTATGAGTCTTTTTTTAAGGAGAAACTCTTAAAGTGTGATAAATGAATAACAAAAAACAACGTATTCTCAACAAATATCAACGACGAAGATAATTTCACAGCTTTTATAACCTTAAATAAGTGAAAATCTGCGTTTCGCCGACGATGCGGGATTGAGCAATGCACACTAAAAATAAACAAGGAAATAGGGTCAGCGCGGGCCATGCGAACGGTGTTGCAGTTAGCAGTCTCGTGGCCGCAGGGCGCAGGCACACAATGGAGAACAAGAAGGATAAAATCGCCGCGCTATGGAAGTACTACGACCTGGGGCAGAAATTGATCTTTGATCCCAGCTATGTGGCTCCGACGTGCTACCTCATCCTGCTGGTAGAGCTCATACTCAACTACTTCATCGTCGAGAATGTCGCCTACACGGAGATCGACTGGCAGGCATACATGCAGGAGGTTGAGGGTTTTCTCAATGGTACACTGGACTATTCACAGTTGCGAGGTAAACCACTTTTGTCTTTCTTCTTCTTCTGATTTTGTTGTTGAATTTCTATTAATTTTTAGGAGATACTGGTCCATGTGTCTACCCAGCTGGTTTTCTGTATGTGTATTCTGCATTGTACTTCATAACAGATCATGGAAGGAATGTTAAACTTGCACAGTATGTGTTTGTGTGCATCTATGTGATGCAGTCATTCCTAACATATAAGATTGTAATGAAGACATGCAAATTGCCTGCATATGCACTGTTGCTGAGCTTCATGACGTCATACAGGATTCATTCGATTTATGTCTTACGGTTGTTTAACGATCCCATTGCAGTGTTGTTCTTCTGGGGGGCATTGAATGCCTTTGTTTCAGACCGATGGAAGACTGGCAGTGCATTATTTTCACTTGCCGTTTCGATAAAGATGAATATTTTGCTCTATGCACCGTGCCTGCTGATGGCGTACATCGCAATTCTTACTTGGCGCAGTGTCCTGGTGAATGTAATGATTTGTGGTGCAGTGCAGCTGCTTTTGGGACTGCCGTTCCTCGCGACGTACCCTGCAAGCTATCTCAAAGCAAGCTTCGACCTGGGGCGCGTGTTCCAACACAAGTGGACAGTGAATTATCGCTTCCTGGACGTGAATGTCTTCACAGATCAGCGCTTTCACATTGCCTTGCTAGTACTGCATTTCACAGTGCTGGGCATATTCACCCCGCTCATGTGGAAGTACTTCAAGGCGTACAGCACGCTAAAGAGTGCCCTGGGCGATATGAAACAGCAAACTGTGGTGCGCAACACCGAGAAGAAGTCTAAAGCCGCTAAAAAAGTAGTTGAGCAACCTGCAGTGGAAGAACCACTAACAAAAGAGCAGCAGGACTTTATCAATGCCTTTGAGAAGCAGATCAAGTCTGATAAGGCATCCAAACCTGTGAAAAAGGGCGCAAACAAAGCGATGCAGCACAAGCAGAGCAAAGCAAAGCAAGGGAAACAACAACCCATTGTGGTGGAAAAGTCCGCACAATCTGAGCAGGAGCCAAAAACGTACGAGGTGAACTTCAGCAAGGTGACGCAGCTCTTCGTGCTGCCGTTCTTCGTCACGAACCTCATTGGCATCGCGTGCGCGCGCAGCCTACACTATCAATTCTACTCCTGGTACTTCCACTCGCTGCTCTATCTCGCCTTCAGCACGCCGTATAAAAGAGCCATGGCGCTGCTGCTGCTTGGCCTGCTGGAGTCCTCTTGGAACATCTACCCCAGCACCGAGTGGAGCAGCGGCACATTGCACGCGGTGCACCTGGCGCTACTTGCCGGCCTCTACAGGACAATGAAGGGCTAACTAATTCAGGTAAAACAAAAGCACTCACTTCCCATTGCAAAATGATTAAATAGACTTGTTAAATACTTAGATTATTGTTATTCTAACCATTAATTAGTCTTCTTCAATGATAAAAACAATAATTCTCGCTCGGTTTTCATGCCGAGTTAAATTTTACTATAACGAAGCTTTTTTTCGTTTGCCGGCGGCCATTTTTGTTTTGTCGTATGGCTGCAGCAATGAGCATCGCAAGGCAAGAAACAAAGAAATCAACGATTATAATGCATGACTAGAGTGTACATCGTTTCGCGGAATGTTTCTAAATAGTTTCTCTTTCTTCTCCTCCATCTAACACATTTGAGGCCCACACTTGGTTAGATTTATGTAATGTAGATTTTTAAATTTATGTTAGGTTTCGAAAAACGTATCGATTCAATTCAAACAAAATAGGTTCGCTGGAACGCAAAACAACGGCAACAGTGCGCCCCTCTCTGCAGCGAAGTGAACAAGCGTTAATTTTTAGTTTAGTACTTCCCATTCGGTAACAACGTCCCTTTTTTTGCTTCCTTTGCGAATAATTTACTTACTTAGAATTTATTTAATGTTAGAGTCACTGCCGCATCTCGTGCAGATGTTGTCGCGCGGTGAGCGACTCGTCGTGGCCGCCATTGTCCAGCGCCGCCGTCGTCGCGTCGATGATCGTCGCCGTGCACACGATGCTCGCTTGCAGGTCGTAGAGAGTTGCGGGCGCGATGTTACGCAGTACCTCGCGGCACTTCTCCGCCGCCATTTCGTGAGTGTGTGGGTCGTAGATGAGCTTCTCCAGCAGCTCCACGCCGTGTTCGTCCTTGAGCATGTCGCAGTAGCGCTTTGCTGAAATTGAAGCATCCGATTCAACATGGCTTCCAGTATGGCGAATGTTTGACTACTCACAGTTTTTGGTGCAGACGTGATGCACGGCCCACACAGCCCACAGTTGTACGCGATAGTCCACGCCCAGTTTCAACAGCGGGAAGAACGGCTTGAAGCTCCTGTAGGCGACCATTTCGTTGTCGGGCACGCCCCAGTTGACGATGGCTTGCTCCAACGCCTGTAGCAGCTTCTCGCGGGGCAACTCCTCCACCTGCCAGCTATCCCCGCCGTCGGACGCCAGGTGCGCGACGATCCCCGCAGCAAAGTAGCTAACATCGATCATGTCGTAAGTAAGCAAGCCGTACAACTCACTCACCAACGGCTCCACCAACAACCGCCCCCTCAACACGTCCACCTCTGCGATATTATTCAACAATCCCAAAACTTTCGTCTCCACCGTCGGGTCGCGCTTGAAGACTTTCAGCACGTCCAGGAACAGTTCCGCGCCGCCGTTCTCCAGGAACACAGCGCACGTCGCCGCACTCTCGTCGGTGAGATTCCAAAGCGCGCTGAGCGTAAACTTCATCGTGATGTCCGAGTTGCGATTGTCCACACGCTGGCGCACCATCGCCAGCAGCTTCTTCATGTAGGCGGTCTGCCCGCCCAGCTCTGACGTCTCGCGTGTGGATATCTTCGCCGCGAGGATGCTGCAGATCGCCACCGACATACGATTCATGTGCACCTCCTCGAACGTGCACAGCGAGTCTAGCACGATCTTCGCGCAGCGATATCGATCGAAGTCCACATCCTGAAGGATGCGGTCGCTGCAGAGTGTGAGCAGCGCGTTCTTCTGCAGCTGGTACTCGCCCGGGAAGCTCTCCATCGCGTCGAGGGTCAGGTCCACGGCGCGGCTCAGGTACTTCGGGTGTATTTGCTTTGAGATCTCGCCGCGTGTCAGATTGTATAAGCATGCGGTGGCGGCCATCTGCACGCCGAATCGCTTGGGATGCGTCGCCATAGCGAGTATCACCAGCTGGAAGACGTCTGAGCGGCTCGCGGCGAAGCTATCAGTCAGCTGAAAGAGGTGATACAGCGCCTTCTGCACGTAGTTGTGGCGGTCGTAGTGCTTGCGCAGGGCGAGAATGATCTGCTCCTCGTTGCCGAGGCCAGCGACCTTCAGCTCCAACTCCTGCTCCGGCTCGGAGAGGAACAGCTCGAACGCGATCGGATTGAGCACGAGGCCAAGGTAATTTAAGTTCGGATGGCATTTCATGTAGGTGAGCAGCGTGCCCTTGGGGATGAGATCGCGCCAGCCGCTGATGTCCAGCGACACCAGGTTGGGCAGCTTCTCTGGGCTTTCCAGCACGTCGCAAATGGCCGTGTTTTGAATGCCCTCAAAGCGTTCGTGTATGAGGCTGATGTCGAGGTGGCGCAGAGCGTCCAGCTCGATGATGTACTGCGTCATGCTGTTGATCCAGCGCAGGTCGCTCGCGACCAGCGCCAGCAGGCGCTCCTTCAGCAGCAGCAGCGGCTTGACGCACTGCACCCATGTGCCGCTGATGTTGAGATACTCGAGCAGCTTAAGGTCCTCGCAGATCATCTCGAGCGTCTGCTGGTTGAACTCGGTAAAGGAGACGTTCAGCGATTTGAGCTGTTTGAGATTGGTGAGGTGCATCATCATGCTGTGGCGCGAAATGTCGATGAACGTGCAGCGCGACACGTCCAGTGTGGTAAGGTGGCGCACCGTCTCCTCGCTGATGCACTCGAGGATCAACCCCACCGTCATGCTCTCCAGGCGCGTGCACGCCAACTCGGTGAGCTTGTGCTCGCGCAGCGTCCGCAGGCCCTCCGGCGAGATCTTCGCGTCGTTGATGCGCACGCTTTTCAGTCGCGTGTTGCGAGAGCGGAACAGGTTCAGCGTGCGATCGTTCAACAGGCGCTTGCTGTTGAAGCGCGCGAGTAGCTTCTCGGAGAGCTCGCTGAAGAGGTAAAAGTCGTCGTCGGGGAAGCGGAACGCACGGCGCTCGTCGACCTCGCTCCCGCGTGCCATGCTCAGGCGGTCGTCGGGCTCCTCGCGCACGTAGCACGTTGCGAAGATCTCCGCGTGCCTTTCAACGATGCAATCGAGGCACAGCTCGACCAGCGGCTGCGGAGTGTCGTACATTGTTCCTGCTAGATGTAGGGAGTACCCTAGAAACACGCCATCAATATTCACATAATTTAACACGGAAGTCTTTGTGAATCACTTACTACTGCGATGGATGTCTTTGGGCACGTTGCCCGACGACTTACTTTAATTTTGGGCACCTTTTTGCGCTGGCCTGCGCCCTCGATTTTGCTCCTGCAATAACAACAAACACGACGAATACTGTCAAAGCCTGACGGAGGAATCAGCTGATCGCCCAGCGTTCGAATCTGGTGCGAATAATCAATGAACACTTAACACAAAGCGATCGTTTCTTCATCGGGTTTAACACTAATGATGCTGTAGCAAATTCCACTCAGCGATTATCAGTATCCAATCACCTCGCTGTCCTAATCCAGTGTGTCTCAGTCAAAACTATGTAATTTTATATAGGATCATCTTGCGGAAACACCATGTACAAACAAGTTGTTAACATAACCTGAAATTATTGCAAAAGTCATCTTTACCCATTCTTGACACAGAATCCTGCTGCGCTTGAAGCAAACAACAAAATATCAGCAGGAGATCCAAATTTATACGCCTTATACCCAATTAATTAACAAATCACAATGGTAAGTTGTAACGCTAACAGTTCAGTACATTTTTAACTAATATTTTTAACATTTCAGTTTCAATTTGGTTTCAATGTTTTTCCTGAGATGCCAAGGCCCTTCAATGTTACCTACCAATGCTTTTCAGTAGCAATGATACCTGGTAACGAGCGGCAGGATGTTGAAAAGGGCGGAAAAAGTAAAATCCACCATATTTTTAAATCATTTTCATTGTCATTTATTGTTGCAGTTATAATGCCACCATCAGCACTGGAGCAACTCACACGCTTGAATATCAACTATCCCATGCTGTTCAAACTCACCAATAAGAAAACATCACGTCAAACACACTGTGGTGTGTTGGAGTTCATTGCAGATGAGGGCAAATGCTACCTGCCTCTGTGGATGATGCACAATCTGGTGCTCACTGAGGGTGATGCACTGCAAATTGAGTCTATCACCCTGCCGGTCGGCACGTTCTCGAAGTTTCAGCCGCTGAATCCGGATTTCTTGGATATTACCAATCCCAAGGCAGTGTTGGAGAATTGCCTGAGGACGTTTGCATGCCTCACCACCGGTGATGTTATCGCCGTGCAGTACAATCAGAAGGCCTATGAGCTGTGCGTGCTGGAGACGAAGCCGCAGAATGCGATTAGTATCATTGAATGTGATATGAATGTATGTTGCAACCAGAGTTTAGAAGAATATGAATTAGTAGTGAATTGATTGTTTCAGGTGGAGTTTGCAGCGCCAGTTGGTTACAGTGAGCCGCAGCCCGCGAAGAAGGAAGATGACGAGATGGCGATCGACCCGGCAGATATGATGCCCGAGCATTCTGGCTTCGTTGCCTTCGCTGGGAGCGGCAAGCGCTTAGACGGCAAGCGGCGCCGTGATTCGGATCGCGCCGAGGCGCCACCACCGCGTTCCACTTATGTGCGCGGCATCCCTGACTACGACTACCAGCCGGGGTACTTGCGCTTCATTCGGCGCGTCGATCGTCCGTCCACGTCCAAGGAGGGCGCGCCCGAGGAGTTTATGCCGTTCAAGGGCAGCGGTAAAAGTCTATCAGTCAAGTAAGCCCACTTTTCTTTCCTTCCTCGTCCTCCCTCCACCAGCCCCAATTGGATATTTATTAATTTACTTTTACTGCATACTGTGAGCCCCCCCCCCCACCCTATGAATCCCATCTAATCAAATATGATATAATGTTAATAAACTCGTATTTTATGCGAAGGAAAGATATACTTTCGAGTAGTGCGAGGAAGCGCAAGGTGTTCGATGATGCGAGTGAAACGAACGCGACGAAAATGTTCAAGAGGCAAGAATAAGTTCCACATTTCCACTGTTTCCATTTCGTTTGTTGTCGAGGAGTCAAATCAATTCAGCTACCCAAGCTACCCAATAGCGACAATAGTTTATCCTTTATAAGAAGGACGGCGCTCTTGTTAAATAGATATGATTGATTTAGGCCACAACATGGCAATCAGAGGTCTGCGTCTCAGATGGAGCTACTCAAGCTACCCAATAGCGACAATACCATCTTTATAGGAAGGATGGCGCTCGTGTTAAATACATATGATTGATTTAGGCCACAACATGGCAATTACAGATGTACGTCTCNAGGCCACAACATGGCAATTACAGATGTACGCTCTGATGGAGCTACCCAATAGCGACAATACCATCTTTATATCAAGGATGGCGCTCGTGTTAAATACATATGATTGATTTAGGCCACAACATGGCAATTACAGATGTACGCTCTGATGGAGCTACTCAAGCTACCCAATAGCGACAATACCATCTTTATATCAAGGATGGCGCTCGTGTAAAATACATATGATTGATTTAGGCCACAACATGGCAATTAAAGATCTACGTCTCTGATGGAGCTACTCAAGCTACCCAATAGCGACATACCATCTTTATATCAAGGATGGCGTTCGTGTTAAATACATATGATTGATTTATGCCACAACATGGCAATTAAAGATCTACGTCTCTGGTGGAGCTACTCAAGCTACCCAATAGCGACATACCATCTTTATATCGAGGATGGCGTTCGTGGTTAATACATGTGCATGGGTTATGTC
>JAODGB020034515.1:0-35718 GCA_027574905.2 Earota dentata
CAAATCTTAATTAGCGTACTATGTTCGCTCACCGCCCCCACCCCCTACTCCCACCCAGGTCGCGCACGAGTTTTACACAATCTTCGCTGCGGCTTTATTTCGCCCAGCCAGCGTGAACATCCTTCGGAGGTAATGAGAACATGGCTTCTAGAGTTTTTCCTTTTTTGTTTTTTTCTTACGCTGTGTGTCTATCTTCATCCCAATGCGCTGCGCGTGCAGTGGCGGAGTTTTCCAACGGTTTACAGGTGTTTGCTGTTTTTGCAGCAAAAAGAGAACAACTATCAATACAGGGCTTTGTTGCGTTGCAGCCGAGTACAGAGTTAACCAAAATAAAAAATAAAAAGGGGTTTTAAGTATGTTCAACTTGTGCTTGACGTCTGTTTCGCCGTGTGCTGCACGCTGCTTCAGTTTATTTTTTCCGGGCACATCTCGCTGCCGCCACGCGCAACAAGGAAGTTCTTTCGCAGCACATAATTTGTATCCGCTGCCAACTCGCGGCGCGGGCGTTTTAAATGTCTCCGCGCCGCTCCACATGCCTGAATGAAACGAAATCGAAACTTTTGCGCGCGCTCCATGTGCACATTGCACACACACACCACACATCCGGGGTGTGCGGCGGTTCGGGGGGTTGGGGCGAGTGTACTTTTTACGCCGGCCTCCTTTTTTCGCTGCCGACGTTACAATCAAATAGCAACTACGGCGGATGCCGACGGATTGTTGGAAACAAACGGAGCGCGCGCGTTTTCTCGTTTTCGTGCCGTGCTTTTTTCGCATCGGCGGCAAACAAAAAGCCGGCGCGGCCCCTGGCCTCGGCCAGCGGGCCCCCTGCAAACTCGCCGAAAAGAAAAACTGATTTCGGCGGGGCGCGCGTGCGCCGCGCGCTCCGCTAAATGTTGATATAAATACAAACGAAAAAGTTAAATAACGAAAAAACAGCGCCGCCGCGAACACACGCGCTGCGCTTGGCCTCCGCGCCGAACGTTTAATTGAAAGTCGCAAAACGAAATAAAAACTTATTCGATTTAAAACAATTTCGTTCGTTTGTTCGTTTGTTCGCGGCGGGGAGATGGGGCAACACAACAACGCGAAAATTCACAACAATTTCGCGTTCATTAAGTGGGATAACTACGTGCCAAACGGCCTTCGGGCACGCGAACTTTACAACTTATGATCCGAACAAACCACTTCAAGGTAAGCCCGCGCGCGCCGCCGCCGCCGCGCCGCATTAAATTGAAAGCGGGCGTTTGTTTGTTTTGTCGTCATCCCCCCAATGGCCGAGCCCAAGACTTTAATATTAGTTTTCGCCGTTTTGCTGCTTTTTGCCGCGCGCGGCACTTTTCTTTGTCGGCGCGCGCCATAAATTAGCCGCGCGCACTGTGTTACACTCGAGCGAATTTACGCGATTAGGAGTGTCCATTGTCTCTGCGCGGGGCCGGGCGGCGGCGCAAATAAATACGTACGTGCCGCGGGCTCTCAGCGCATGTGGGTTTTTCCGCCGCGCTTTCATGCAAATTGCGCGCGGGGTTACAATTCCGCTGCCACTATTACCGGCGGTGTAGTTGCGAGCGCATCCTCATAGTCTGCCGCCTCAACCCGCCTCCGTCCCCCTCCCCGCAACCCACATCCCACAACCCGCACGCTGCGCCTGGTCCGGCGACTTTGCGATCGTGCACGTGGCACGTAGATTTTAATATCCTCCGTGTTCGGTATTACAAAAAGCGCGCGCGCGGCGCCAGCGCCGGAGGCGGCGGTGTACACCCGCGCTGACCTAGAAAATCTCCGGCACGCCGGCCACGGCCATCCCACGCCAAGGTAAACCCGCAGGAGCGCCCCGGCGCTAAACGCCAAGCGTTTATAACCCATTAAAATCGCTTGCATGGAAAAACGAGAAGTTTAATATACTGCGGCTGGCGGCCGGGGGCAGCGCGCGGATGCTCGCCGTCTCCCAGGACGGCGCGCGGAAATCTAGAAAGAAGTTGGCGGCGCCCAAACGAACGGCGCCGGCGCGGCCTTGTATCTTTACCTCCTAATGTCACCCTCGAGATATGCGGCGTTTAACTTGCGTCGGCGTGGAAATAAAATATAAAAAAAAGAGGAGGGAAGCGAAACTACCGCCGAACGCGGGGAAAACACACAGCCGGCGAAATTTCGATTCAGCGTTTCTCGGCGCGTGCTATCACGCGACACGTACTTTTACAATTTTACATTTCTCATTTGAGCATTCAAATATTATGATATCACTAACAAACCGGGCTGGTGGCGGCGGCGGGAGATGTGGGCGCGATATGCGTGTGCGCGCCGTTTTCGCCGCCTTTTTTCCCCCGCCCCCCCTCCCCATCCCTCCTCGCGTATTTGTCGTGGCGTAATTAAAGGGCCTTTAAAAGCCGGCCGGCAGAAATAAAACGCTCGCGGGCGGCGGCGGCGCTTATCAAAAGCATAATCAACATTTATGAAATCGTAATTCAGACTTAAAATGTCGCGCAATTAAAGACACATTTAGCAGCGCGCGGGCGGGACGCGCGGCGGGGCGCCCGGGATCAGATAATGAAAATCTCGTGTGAAAATTATCACACAAAAGCCGTCCTCATCAGCGCGCCGGCGAAAATAAGAAATTTCCTTGCGACGATCACATCAGTACGTGTGGCAAACGTGCAAATGCAAAATAGGGCGGGCGGTGGTGGGGGTCAAATATGAAAGCTCTTTAGTTGCCATAAAGCACATTGTTTGAAGTTTAATCTGCGATTACATTGAGTCAACGACTACATCGCGAAGTATCGATTATGCAAAGTGCTTCGGCGTAAAGTTCAGGCGCCCGAGTCGCTTTTTTTCCGTCCGCATGTTTCCGTATGCGAGGCGCGGCGGTGGCGGCGGTGGCGGCGGCGGAACGACAGTTCGTCGGTTTTTCGTTATTTTGTTCGAGCAAGTTGCTGATTAACATACAGGCGGCGATACAGAGTGCAGTGCAACTATTGCAAACTTCGCTGCCGCCTCCACCGCCCCCGCCACCCCCCGCAATGAGTGCGTCCGCACCGCCTGAAAGTCGTCGGCGCGCTTTAATAACGAGCAAACACGATTCCGTTTAATGAGACTTAATATTAATACGGCGCGTAATTAAAAACGATAGTGAGGGGCGCGACGCATGGGGGTGAGGTGGGGCCGGTGTGGGGTGAAGCGGGGGGCGCAATGTTTGTTTGTTTGCTTACGGCCCCACCTTCCTTCGGCTTGCGGCTTCTGCTTGTATAGATAACAGCGCATTTAATTTACATGTGTATTACCGGCGGCAGGGGACAAGGAGGCGGCGGCTGGCGCTGGCGGGCTGCTGAATGAATGCTTTGTCATTTATCATTTTCTTTTGCGCCGCCGCCGCTTGGAAATTAATGCGAATTCTATCGATTGACGTATCGACTTAGAAACAGGCCCGGAGGCGGCGCGCATTTTCCGCATTTTCTCGCGCGCCTCGCCGCCAACTCCCCAGTCGGCCGCCCCCCCGCCGCTGCGAAAATAAAATGGATTTCCCACGATAGATAGCTAGATAACGCGGCGCGCCGGCGACTTAATTCACTTTGCGCTCAGCGGCGGCGCGCGGGAATTCAATGCCGCCTCCATACGATTAGGAGTAAAAGCCTACGCGAATTATGAGCGCTCGGAAATTATCGGCGTAAGAAGCGGCGGCGGGCCGGCGTTCATAAATTTAGATAACGTCGGCGCCGCCGAGGGAACGAGTGCGATCATTGCCGCCACCGGTCAGCGGCTGATATACCTGCGCTCTGCTCCAAGGGCGCGCAATCGCGGCCGAATGAGTTCAGCAAGCAGAGCAGTACATCTCAAATAGCGCGCGCGTCGAGACGCGAAACTACCTGTTAAAACACCGCCGCCCCCCACCACACGCGGTGATCAATTCGCGCGGCTCAGCGCGGCAAAAAGCGGGCCGCCATAACTTATCATTAATATCAAGTGAATGCTGAATAATGTACCCCCATGCATTCAATCGATATATTTTATATTCGCCGTTTGGGCGAGCGCCGAATGCCGGCCATAAAACACCGCCGTGGGAGCGCGCCACCCCCCGGTGACACTCTAACCGCCATCCAGGGGGGAGAGCGCGCCGCCGCCGCGGCTCAGCAACAGGAGCTCGCACCGGCCGGCTCCCCGCCCGCCCCCCACTGAATTGAAATTGCGAGCCGGCACATATTTTCGACCAGCAGCTTTTGCTATTCTTCGCGAAGATATCTCTCGCACGTTCGATATGTTTCGGGTGTTTGGCGGCGGATGCGGCGGGTGCGGCGGCGGCGGCGGCGGCGTGTGTACATGTGTGCCTACGTTGCGGGATTTTTACAATCAAAATTTACGCTCCAAGCTACTTTCCGCCCGCCCGTGTGCACACGCTGCGATTCCTGCCGCGTCAACGAGGGAAGAATGAACAACCGAAATAAATATTAAATATGTGTGTATATGTCCCGTCCGCATGCGGCGCAGTGGCAAAAAAGACACCAACAGCGCAAGAGGCAACAAAAAAAAAGAAGAAGTAGAGTACGTCTCGCCGGACGCGACAGGGTCACGTTACAAATTTAAAATTTATTACGGCGCGGCGGCAGGACAACGCGCGGACGCAGTTTTTCGCCAAACCCACCCCTCCACCCCCAGGCAGTTTGGCGCAGCGCAGCATGCACATGTCGCAGCAGTCGCAACACTTTTTTCCGCAGTCGAGCCTCGTAATTCCATAAAATATTATTTCATGATTGCATTAAGTATATAAAGTTGAAAGCGCATAAAGCGCCGCCGCGCGCTGGTGTGTGGCGTGCCGGCGAGCAGCTGCTCGTAAAAACCAGTACGAATTCAAGTCCGTTCGATTTTTACAACAACGTTGCCCACAGCAGCGGGGGGGCGGCGTCGGGGCGGCCGTTACAATTTCAGTTCGCGTTGTTGCGCGAGCGCGTTTTGCACAGCGCGCGCTTTTCCGATGGCGCAATTTTGTTTAAAGATTTATTTATCGCGCGCCGAGTTATGAGTCTCCGGAGCGCCCGATCGGCGCGGAGGCGGCGCGGCGCGCATCCCGAAGCGCGGCGCGCAGCTAAACGCAAACGCATAACAGCACTCGCACGCCGCGCGCGCGAAATGCGCCCAACGTCGTGCGAAACGCGCGTCGCTATGAAATTCAATATGCGCCCACTTTTCCCGCCGCTCGCACTTTTGTTCCGCGTCCACGGCGCCCGCCCACCCACCGCCCCACCTCCCTCAACTGCAGTAATATAATACCGTCGATCGCCTGCTTAAAGATACGGTGCTCGCGTGCCGCCCGCCCGCCGCTCACTTCATTTTCCTCTCGCGGCACTCATACGCGCCGGCGAGATACTCGTATTTCTATTATGCAGTCCATCGAACCGGCGGCGGCGGCGGTGGCAGCGGCGGCGTGCATATCGAATATATCAATTCTTGCGAGACGCATTCGCTCATACGTGCCATTATTGATTTCCCCATTGATATAACAACGTGCTGCACGAAGACATCTCCGTTACAATATTGCAATATTAGGCGATATTTATCGCCCCCCGGCGCGCGGCGGTTATTTAATGCGCATTTTTCGCGCGCGCGCGCGCCGCGCATGATAAATGTCGGCGGGAATTACTCGCAGCTCGTCCCTCGCTTGCCATCCACGCAATTCATGTTCAGTTGGCTGTCCGTCGCGAGATCGTGATGGAGCATAATCCGGCCCACTCAGCCGACTGGTTTCACAGCGTTGTGCCGCCGCCCCCGCCCCCATCCCGCGGATGCCCGATTGACGACCGCTGCGCCGGCGATAAGGAGCCGGCGCCTGGCGCATCGCTGATTAACGCACTGGCATGCCCCTCGTGCCAGCCGGCTGCTAATTAAGCATTGTTACCAATTTCGCGTTTGACAACGTATTAGGACTTTTCATTAGACACTATCGCCGATTGAAATCGAAGAGGGTGGGGCGCGCTCAGACATCAATCGCGCGCATATCTCGCCGCGCGCTTAGGTGCATTTTGCGCGGCGCTGCACCGCCAGAATGTCATTAACTATATAATATATGTTATATATACCAATACGATTTATTCTGTTTGGCTTAACCCGCACTCGCAGCTGACGTTTAACGGCTCGGTGGCTGGTCCGATGGGGCCTCTCTGCCAGCGAGTGCATTCCATTTGATGTGCTCATCTGCGTACATATTAATATACATTAAATCTCGGCGGCGGCGGCGGCGGTGGCGGCGCTGCGGGTTTTTATTTATCGCCCCCCGAGTTTACCTTTTACGCTCCGCTCCGCTCCGCTCCACTCCGCGCCGAGAGCCGAGGGCCGAAAGCCGAAAAACCTAGGCGCGCACACAGGCGGTTAAATTTTCATTTTTGCCCTCCTGCCCGCCCAGGCCCCGCAGTTTCATCCCTTTTTTGTAAATCACTAATTGGAATTAAAATTACGCCCAGCTAGGGCTTTAAACATTCCTTTTTGGTCTTTGCACCCAAGCGGCGCGCGCGCGCGCTCGCTGGTGGATCTTTTTTTTTTTTGGTTCGGCGGTCATGTTACACTTTTGCATCGCCGCGCAACTCGGAGGCGGCATACATATGTATGTAATCGACTGAGCGCGCGCGGCTCCGCGCCTGCCATGGCGAAACCAATTTTTTCTCCGCCGCCTGCCGCCGTGTGCGCGAACGCGCTCCGCATGAATAGACAACGAGAGGGGTGAGGGGGCGGTGGGAGAGGGGGCGGCAGCGGCCGGGCCAACTTTTTAAAAGTCGCCTCTATCGAGAAATGTGCGGCGCGATATGAAATTCTGCGCGGCCGAGCTTTATATGAAAATATTTTCCGATGCATGCGATGCTATATCGGAAACTCTTCGCACTTCAAAAAGCCGGGCGCGTGCGGCGGCGGCGGCGGCGAGCGGAAGCATTTACGTAGCCGAGCAAACTTTCCGCGAGTGTATCGCGCGCGCCCGCATTTTGCGGGCTGGGGGGCGGGGGGCCAAAAGTTCCTTTTTACAGGAGCAGCTCCGATTTCTATTATTTCCCCTCCCACGTCTAGTGGTGTCTTTTGTTCGGTGGCGGCGCGAAGCCGCGCGCGCGCGAAGAACAGAAGTTTCGCATTTCCGAAAATTGCTCTAATTTTTTGATAACTCCGAACGTCCTCTTTGGCGGCGTGTGCAATTTGAATCGTTTGCTTGTGTCTGTGTGCACTTTCTGAGTTCGGGGCGGGCGGCGGCGGGCGGAGAGCGGAGGAGCTGCCGGAAGAGTTGAGGCAAATCAAGTTAAGCGTTCTTTTTTTTTTGTATCACAGGTCCGAAGCGCGCGTGCATGCCATGGGAAAATAATTTTCGATTTTTACTCTTCGACCGATCGACACGTCCCGCTGCCTGCGCGCCTCTGCCTCCTTGCGCCCACCCTCTAGGGGGTGGGAGGGCGGAGAGAGGCTTCGTGAGGCGGCAGGCAATGGCAAACATGCCCTATATATGGCGACGACCTTTCGACTCGCCGATTGCGAGCGTATTATTTAGCGGCGAAGAACGTGTGTTTGCCCAACCCCATCTCCCACACCACCCCACACCACCCCACCCCCAGCCGATGTCTTCTAACAAATGTGTTTGCTTTATTGTTATAGGCAGCTCAAAGGCACCGAGATCGATACGCGCGCCCGCCGGCGCGCTTCTGCTGCACATGATCATCTGCACATTCATGTGGCGATTTCCGGCCGCCATCGTCGGCTAGGTGAGTGCGCGCCAACCTCGGCGCGCTTTTCAATCGCTATTATGCAAATCCGCCGCGTCTACCATCGACACGTGCGGCGAGCCATGGCATCGGAGGGGCGGTGGCGCGCCGTCCGCGATATCGAAACACACTCTCTTTGATTGAAACCGGAAAAATCATTAATAATTCACCGCTTCCATTTTCATGCGGCGCGCAGCGGCGAGGCGGGACGGCGGCGGGCCGCACGCCGCCCGCCGCCGGCACCCCCGAAGAAATCAAAACAAATACGCGCGCCTCGCGGTTTGCATTCACACGGCAGCAACGAAAAGAATCAAAAGCCGCACAAAAGGTGTGCGATCGGCATAAAATATTAATTATCCGAAGCGGGCTGGGGAGGCGGAGGGACACACACATGGCGGCGGCAGTGGCGATGGGCCGCACAACGTGTGTTCATTAAACTTTCAGCGGCGGCGCGACACACAAACACACGCGCAAGCGCTCGCTGGAGGAAAGCGCGAAAATATTACGCCCGCGCCGATCGGCGCATCGATCGCGCAAAAATATTAATTATTAATTGCCGTGGCTGCGCGCCGATGATTACCAAACCATCAAGCACTCAGCCGCGCTGACGTTTCATTGAGAGCGGCGGCGCGCCGGCGCGTCCATCAGATCGCACGCAAATATTAAACAAACTTCAATCATAATTAAGCTCATTTTCACGTCGTCGGCGAGCAATTAAACGTGTCCGCGCGAATTTGGGCGCGTTTTCGAAATGCAATGATTAATTAATGGGCTGCACTTCCGGTGCGCTGGCGAGCGCGAACGTACGATCAGCGTCAAGTGTAGTGCGCGCGCTTTTTACCCCGAATTGTCGAACACCAGCGCGAATGTCAGCGCGAATTAATCTTAACACAAAACGCTTAGCTATAATTATGCGCGCGCACTGTACACGCGTCGGATTGGCGCCCGAATTATAATGAATAAACAAACGCGGCGCGGCACGCCGCCAGCTAATTCCCGAAATTGAATTTTGTTTATCGGCCCACCTCCCCCACCCCACTTCCACGCCGGCAAAAGTGGATGGAAATATTATTTCGTAAATTCCGATTGTTTGCCGCGCGCGCATTTGCATACGCCGAAAATGCCGCACATTTAAATGCGCATTAAATCAGCGCATTACGCAAAAATCTGCGCAGTCGATGCACTGCGAATAAAGTACAATTACGCGCGGGCTAAAAGGACTCGGCGAAAGTGTGATGTACTGCGATAAAAAAGAACAACATTCACAGAGGAATTCGCCTGGATATCGATGTTGCAATTTTAAGCGGCTGGCGTTCACAAATTTGTCAATTTGCGACATGGCAACATGGCGTACGTGCACACGAGTAGCTGTCAATAGCGCGCGCGGCTATTTTCGGCGCGTTAAAAATAGCGGTGGTGACTATTTGCGTATGCATTGCCCGCAATTGCAGGGCAGCGCAATAGAACTTTGAAGGCCGTCCAGCATTCGGACTGGATCTCCGCGCCCACCGAGCAGCCCGGCATCCGCGTGTCACGTTGTATCGGGCGCCGACCCAACGCGAGATGATGATTAAAGCCGCCGCCTCGCGCGCCAATCGGCAACAATGGCACGGAACGCATCAAACCTTCATTAACAATCTCGGCGGCGCGGCGATAATGTTTTTGTTAAAATTAGAATTTCAAATTAGCACTCATTATCAGACAAACATGCGCCACTCTCATCCTTCACCCCGCCGCCACTACCCCTCTCTCGCTCTACTCAGCGCGGCCGTTGTTTTCGGTACATCTAAAATTCATGCGACACTCAAATAGTTATTAAAGTTACAAAGGCCCATGTAATTAATGTGATAATTATTTGCACATGTTATAATACGCATTGTCCCCATGATTAACACATCTGGCTAATTACAGGGCGAGGCGCGCGCGCACCAATACTATCGAATCGCCCCGATGCGCCGCATATCGCCAGCCACCCCCCACCCCGGCCCCCCCAAAGCGAGCGCGCGGAGGCCACTCGTGTTGGTTTGGAGGGCTTGCGCGTGTAATGAGGTTTTTAGTCTCCGAGAATGAATGTGCGCTGCTTGGCAGCGCCCGACAGTTGATGGTCTTCTGTTTGCGATTGCCGCCGTCGCCCGCCGCCCGAATAACGCTCGCTCGAAAACGCGGCGCTTGATTTAATTTGCGTGTTGTCGATTTTTCGCGCCGCGCGCTGGCTTTTCCGGGATTTATCGCATTTGCGCATATTTATTTTTAACTGCGTTATTTCCGACGCGTGGCGGCACGCCGCCACCGCCGCCGCCGCCGCGTAATATGTAGGCAATTTGCGCGCGCGCGTGCGGCGCGCGAATCAGTTTTATTTCGCGATGGAAATTGGCCAGTATGAATTCGATTCGCGGGGTGGGGGGCGGTAATTGGCTTGATTTACCTACCTACGCCCGCCATCCCACCCTACGCGCCGAGCGCTTTACAATGCCACAGCAACCCCACGAGCCTGCCGGATTCCAACGCAGCGCTGGCTATAATTATGCTTATCAAGTGCGTATATATAAATGCACTTCGGGTTTAATTAGATGTTTTAATTAGCCGGCGCGCTGTAAACAATCCGCGGCGTTCTTGACTCGCGCCGCCCGCGTGCCAGCAGGAGCCCTGGTAGGTGGGGGGGTTGGGGGGGTTGTTGCTGCGCCCACCCCAAGATTGTCACATCATTCGCATTTGCATCAATTTGCATTGCTGCCGCGCGCGCCATGTTATTGTTTGTTTATAGTTTTCACCCTGACTGCGCTTAAGCCGCGCGCGCTGCGGCAACCCCCCGGTAATTAGTATCGTGCGCGCCCCGCGCGGGATTACACCGTAAACATAATGTTTGGCGAAATGATGCAAGGGGCGCGGCGGCATAAACCAGAAAAAGAACGGGTGTCGCCGATATAAATATTTTACGCGGTTATCATCGTGATGGGCAAATTGATAATTTTTTATGAGCGTCGCCGGCGACAGTGTCTCGCCGCCCGCGCTCGGCGCTCCATTTCCGGCGGCGTAGCGAAAATGTTGTAGCTTGTATAGACGCCGAGTTTACGACTTATTTCCGCCGGAATTTCGATAGAATTGCGTCGTAAATTGATCGCGACGTCGCGGTTTTATTGCGACCGATTCGGTTTCAATTAAAGCGGGCGGCGGCTGGGATCTTATGCCTATTCGGCGCCCGGTATATTGTCTGCGGCGAAAAAGTCGCCGCCGCCGCCGCGCGGTTTGTACGCGAATTTGTTTCGGCGGAAGGCGGGCGCGTCATTTTTCAATCATGAAGTGACGGGTAAAAGATGCTTCCGCTGCCTGCCGCTGCGCTCTCATCGTTGGGGCGTAAAAATATTTTTATTATGTGGATTGCGCGCGCGTTCGACATTTTATTGGAAATTACTGATCGTGCGGCGGCGGCGCTTTAAGCGGCGCGCCAGACAAACTATAAAATTATACGAAACAATTTGTCACTTAACTTTTAACGCGCATGTAATTTTTATGCGCGCGCGCGCCCGGATGCGATTTTACTGCCTTCCGGGCTTCGGTTACAAAAACGGAAAAAAAAATGTATCGTTTATATATATTTCACCGGATTGTGCGTATATATCAGTTGCCGCCCCCGGTGCGCTCCGGTCGGCTGCATTTTTACTATTGACAGTTAAAAATTTATTTTATCCGGATCAGTTGGATGCTATACATATAAATTGGACGCCCTGGCCGATGTAATGTTTTCTTAGGCGGTTTTTACTCGGACCTTTTTTGCGCCACGCGGCGCCGCTGTTGCTGCAGCCGCCTCCTCAAGACGCTATTTGTATAAGGATTTTTTTATTATCACAAGGCGAATCGTGTTAAGCCGAAAAGTCTTTCGGCGCGGTGCGCGCGCTTCTTCTTCTATTTTTTGGCGGCGTTTTTTTTCGGGTGCTGCGGCCAACTTTGTCTCCGTCTCCGGCCGGTGGACACGCGCGCGCTGCGGGAGGGTGCTGAATCAATATTTGTCGACTGGATTGGCTAAATTAAAAAGCAAAGCTGCAAGCTTTCAGGACGATTTGTGCATTGTACATTGTACATCAGCGCAGCGCGGTGGCACGACACCATGCACTCGCATTGAATACCGGCGCTCCGGCAGCGCGGGGGCGGCGGTTTAATATCGTCGGCCGCATTTGCGGATAAGCCAATCAGCGTTGTAATCTACGCCGTCTCGCCGCGCGCGCAGTGACGCATAATGCGGCGCCGCGCGAAATGTCTTGACGCGAATTGATTTTGATTAATTCACATCAGTGGCAATGCTGCACCTGATAAATCTGCACGCCGCATGCAGCCAGCCGCCGCACCCGTGTACGTACACGCGCAATTCCAATACCGATGCGCGGCTACGTGGAACCGAAACGTCATGTGCCATCGCTGCGCTACAAGATAACAACACGACCGGAACACGTACACCGTATTACGCGGGACGGCGGGACACATGTAGCCGCCTTCACCTACATAATAAAGTGGTGTTGGCGCGGGGGGCGGCGTGTGAGCGGGCGCATACCGCGTGTCCGCGTTTTCGCTCGTAATTAAGCCGGCGAGCGGCGAGCAAAAGAGCAGCCGTATCGAGATGGCGCGCCGCGAAGTGACCCTGACTGATATCTGGACCTTTTAACTAGATTACTCGGGTCGGCCCCGGGGAGGCGGCGGGCGGCGCGGTTTGAACAATCTCGCCGTGGAAATCTGCGCGCCGAACGCCAAATGTATGCATAGGATGGCGCTGGTAACGCGGTAACCAAAGCGCTTTGTGCAAAAAGCCATCCGACTGAATAACGGTGATTATAAGCGCTTTTTCCCCCGCGAACGAGGGGACTGGATCGAATCCCATCGCCGGGCCTGCGCGCATCTTCGCAGCCAGATGATGGCGCTAAGCGCTAATCGAACGCCGCGCCATGGCGTGACGGCGTCATTGCGCTGACACATTGTATGCGAGATTGGGCATGCACATATATTTGCAAATCCGGCATGTAAATACGCAAACACACTCGAATTCCGGGGGTATGACTAACGGGAACAACGGACACGGGACACGCACCATCGTGCCCCATCATGCTGGTGGGCCAGTGGGGGTGAGGGGTCGAGGGGGTGGCGGCGCTGGCCGCCGGCGGCTGGCATCGGCTGCACGTTAAGTCGTTAAATATACAAAAGCAAGTGTGTAACTAAAGCGACGTGTCGCAGGCGCGCGCGCGCACACACAACACCCGCGCCCGCCGCCCGAATAATAATTGTTATGAACATACGCCGGCACGTCGCGCTTGGGGGGTGCGGCCCCGGCGCGGTTGTTTAACACTGACCGAAAACACATGCACATAAATCATGTTTGCGAATCAGTGAGCAGCGAAATGATGATACAGCGCAAAACATCATTGTTATACATAATACTCATAATAATAATAATAATAACAAAGTGAAATATTTGTTGCAGATACGCGCGGACAGGGGAGTTGGGCGACAGCGGCCCGCACATGCCCGCTGGACGCATCGCCGCCGGACGGACGGCGGCGGGATTGTTTACGCGCCCGCTGCGTGCGGCGATTGCATTTCGCATTTGCGCATTTCGGCGCCGCCGCCATATGCGCGACGCATTTCACGTTACGTTAGCATTACCGTTGCGCCGCGCCCGAAAAATGCAACTGCCCACTCCGCCCCCCCAACGCCTCCCTCCCGCCCCAATCCTCCTGCAAACACAGCACTCGATTTTTCCACACTGCATATGCGCGTTTGTTTCCGCTCGGTGTTCGGCGTTTTTCCAACGATTAGCGCGAATCGTACACATGTAGCTGATTGAATGCATGCGTGTGTGAATGTCTCGCCGCCCGCCGCCTGCAGCCAGATGGGCAGGCGCGGCTGTCCAGCCCGCCGATCATGCAGCGGATGCGAAGGCGGCGGGCACGGATTAGCGCGGATTATGAGCGATTGGAGCACATGGGCGCGCCCCGGCGATACGTTTCGGGCGTGCAATCCGATGGGCACAGCGCGCGCTTTTTTTGTTCATTCACTCGCCGCCGCCGTCGGTGGCTCGCAATCAATGGAACATGCATTTCACTCGAATTCTCACAAAATTATACAAAACACAACACAACACAAATCAACCAAAATATATAAATACCCTACCAACGTACCCCCCTCCCCCCTTTTTATCATAGCTTCTAAATAAATTACACAAAAAAATATATATATGCGAAATGAAACAAATCCTGCAAAACAAATAGCACACTTTTGAATGGGGCCTGAAACGAAGCGCAGAACACACAACCAGTGCTAGGGAGTAATCGAATTTGTACATAGGAAATAAGACTGCTAATAAATACGTGTTGCTATACATACCTAAGTATAATTAAAGATGATAATAAGACGTTGGCCACAGAAATGACTCGATGGCAGAGCGGCGCTGAAGGATGCAGAAGTTACAATAAGCGCCCGAATCTTGAAGAGACGCTCTAGTCCTTGGCATCAGACCGCATTCGTCTCCCTCTTCAAACTCATTGTTGTCATTGTTTCATTCTTCACCGTTCACGTTTGCGTTCCAACTTTTTATACATGAAACGCATCTATTAATAAGGTAATCGTATAAATCGTATAAATCTACACATGTCTCTTTGTTGTATCAATGCAAAACGAAGCATTTTGAGGCTATGGGGCGATCCGTACGTTGACTGCGCGGGCTGTCGTTAGACGACAGGCCCGATATCATCGGATGCAGTCATTAGGCGGCGGCGGCGGCGGCGGCGGCCGGCAGGACGTGAATCCGCGCCGCCGCGCACACTGCGCACGCAAGCATAGTTTCATAGTTTCACTTTCGGTGCTGCTATGACATTATTAATTTCGTATGCTTGTAGCGGCGCCTATTCGCTTGGGAGCGGAGGAGGGGGGTGGAAAAATACATCTTCATCATCCCTGCCTCGTGGTGCATAGTTCATGCTTCTTGGGAGGGGAGTTGATGTTAGGCAGGTTGCAGCGTTTGGGGAAGTGCTGAATAAATACATGAATAGTTTTGTGTTGCATGAATAGGAACAGCGCGCGCCCTTAATGCATTAATTCTTCACAACTTACAATTAATTCCCGGGACGGCGGCGCGCTTTGTTCGGCGCGCGCCGCGCCGCATTATGCGGAATTAGCAATGTCATGGTCGGCGGTCGGCGGTAATTCAAGATGATTGCAGGTAGATGAACCGAGCGTGAGCGGTGTGCATTCACGGCATTCATCGCTCGCGCCGAATTCCGCCGCGCCGCGCATCAGGTTTCGCGCATCGCCCTGTAGCGCTAGCTATCACTACGACTAATGGCCCCGCCTCCTCTGTATATGTGGTCAATGAAAAATGGTGGCACCGCGGTGGCAGCGCGGGGCTACGCAAATGATGTACGTAAACACAACATATAATAGACAATTAAGTTCAATGTATCAATTACATACGCAAGCGATGGATACGACGGGCGGTGTGTATTAGCAAAATGCCGGCGCAGCCGCCACCGCGAAACGACGCGCGCTGCGTGCGGCAATAATTGATTATGACAATGATTGACTAGATAATGCATAGCGCCGTAGATAGGGGATTATCGCAACAAACAAAACAAAACCCCAAAAAAAAAAAACAATGTGGTGGAAAAAAATGACACACCATGCACGATCACGCTCGACCGTCGTATTGCGATCCATTGCAGAAAACACACAATACACATACACAACAACAACAACACATATACACACACACACACACACACACACACACACACACACGTACACACAACACACACACACATTACATTACATTACATATATAATATATATATTTATGAAAAAATAAAGTAAAAAAAAAACTATTTGTGATAAAACTTTTATTCTATATGAATGTTGACGTAAGGGAATTTTAAACGATGATGATGAGGCAAACAATGGTACATAAGACAAAAAAAATGATGAAGAAAACGTAACGTAGTTAAAATTAACAGCTGTTTGTTTGATTAGGTGAAAATTTTTAGTATTCCTACTTTGCGGGAAATAAAACGAAACAAGCAAACACACACTAGGGAGCGCGGGAAAATTTGCGAGAAAGCGAAGGAAATCGAGGAAAAGGAAGCAAACACAAAAACGGAAACATATTCATTTTATAAATATTGATGAACGGAAAGTTGCGTTGTGCGTTGGAGTTGAGTTGCGAATGATGTGCGAGATCATCACAAGTTTATGAGCAGACAAATTGATATTTATGTTGTTGACGTACGGTTTTTGGTCGTTCTTCTATTACGAGAAAGCAAAGGAAAAAAAACTATATAAATTAAATTTAATTAAATACTGAATAAATATTGACGACAGATTATTAAATGAATTGAGATGGAAAACGATGTAAGAGTTAAGTAAAACAATCTTTGATTATAGCTTCTATATTGTAAACGAATTTATGAAAGAATTTTATGACTTATTTTATTAATTGAAAATGAAATTAAAATAAAAATCAATGTAAATTTCAGATGCGATTTTATTTCGACCCCATCACCTTATTAATTACAGGTGGGCGATGGGCGGAACATCAAAAAGGTACGTATCGATGATTTTTTTTTATTTTTAGTATAGGAAATTATCGGATCGTGATTCGAGCGGAATTCAGCGCCCAGGGAGTTAAATTTTTTATTTGGCGGCTTCCTCGCTGAGCTCTTCTTTTATTCCATTGACGGTTTTCAATTGTCGAATTTTTCCACGTCGCTGTTGGGGCGAAAAAAGCTTATAGCTATTAATTATTCAAATGCGTTCGATCGCTTTAACGCGGTAACTCGGCCGCCTCACGTACGGTAATTATTAACTTGACATTCGTCACGCGGGCGCGCTTTTTTCCCCACGCTCGTTCCTTGCTTAATTGTCTCCATCGGCGCGGCGCGGCGCGCGGGCGGGGGTGGCATCGGCCGGCGCGCTATTCTCTGTAATCACATTTGTAACGGCGGCGCCAATCGCATTACCCACGTTTTGCATTCGCCGAAAGGGGTTGATAAGTTATTAGCGCCGACGGCTACAATTCCGTCGATTTCATTACACGGCCCATTTCGATGCATCAACGCCCAGCGCGACCAATCTACCGGCCTAAGTAATTTGCGCGCGCCAGCCCCCACCTGAAAGCGATTAACTTCCACCCGCCGCAGAACACCGCCGCGGGGTGCGCAGTGCGTGCGCTTTTTTTCTGCCTAACGCACAAGTGAGCGGCGAGGTGCATTCGTCGCGCGAATGCGCCCTGCGGTCCACGCTGCAAACCTAATAATAAACCGATGAATAAATAACGACGCCACCTTCATTACTTTATTACTGCTGGCGCTGGCGCACTTGTGCGAGGGGGTGGGTGTGGGTGTGGGTTTGATGCACCGCGAGCGGCGCAAGATGCCAGGCGCCGTCCGCCGGAAAAACCGGCGCGGCTATAAAGAAGCGTAAGAAAATTTTATAAGCGCACGTCTGGCTGCAGGGGGGACGGCGGCGGCGGTCCCCTGTGGTGCGTGTCGGCGCCGCGGCTGGCGGGGCTTTTTCGGGGCGGCGATGATGCGCGCCCGCGCCGGGAGTGGGCCCCGACGACAGTAATTTAAATAATGAAACGACTGCAAAGTTTGCCAAGTTGAAGAGCAAAGTTGATAATTGTACGCGGGGGCTTCGCTCGGCGCCGCGCGCGCCGAGCCGAAGATGCAGCCCGCCCCCCCTCTCCTGAGCCTGGCCCTGGGCCTGGGCCTGCCTGCCACTCAGGACACACCGGCGACGTTGTAACGCCGCGTGTAAACCATTTGCGTTTTAGGTAAGTCGCGATGTTTCACATCCGCGCACAGCCGTCCGGATAAAGCTTTTCGCCATCAAGTCGTTTCGGCGCGGCGGCGGCGGCGGCGCCGGCGCTGCCATCTCTCGCCGCCTCCGCAGCGCGCGCGCCGCAGACCTAAGTGCACATGTTGGTAATTTTCTCCGGAGAGCGCGAGCGAAAGGACCGTGCATAAATTAAGCTCCCACACGAGGCGGCAGTCACGATTCTACGGAATTATTTGTTATCTCTACCTGTTCTCATGCATAAATATCTAAACATTATCATCTAAAACGTGCCCTAATTTCATTGGCACCTTGTACCTCGTTGGATATTACATTTAATGGATATTGTTGTCTTTTTGCGCGCGGGGTGTGTTTACGCGCGCGCGCGCTTGTATGTGAAATGTGCCTTTCAGACCTTCCGAATCACAATTTCCAGCCGGCTTCCTCTGATATTAATTGATTCACGCTGTGCTTTCTTGGCTGGCGAATAAAAATTAAATTTTCATCGCTATCCGACCATTTTCGCCCCAATTTTAACAAGCTGTGTTCACACGATACCTTTGCCTCTAAACATACATTAAACAACCGATTATCCCAGCAGCGTGTGATGACATTTGGATCCAAGCATAAATTATCAGTTTTCAAATAGGATTCGGACTTTAAAAACAAAATATCTCTGTCTTTATTTAAATGAATATGCGAATATTACGAATTTTCACTGATCATAATGCTCATTGTACGTTAAAACATCATATTCTTCTGAGTATAGAGAATTTTTTAAAGATTGTGTGCTTTAAATAAAATTCTATTTCCAATTCAATGCATTGTTTTAAAGTCCGTATACCTGTCTATATAACGTAATTAATTAGCAATTGTAAGAAAAGCAGCTTCCATGAACTATGGCGTAGAGCCACTGTTATATTTTGTGCGGAAACCTAATTTTGTTGCTGCATTGTTACGCGGCATTTGGAGAATGGACAGGATAATTTAATTATCAGTGCAGTCCCGTGCAACAATATCGTTGCTAAGTTAATCACGTGGAACGAGAGCCGCTGTTTATTAGATAGTGCTTACTGCCGATGCAGGATTCAGCGAAATGAGCGAGCGAAGAACCGGCAGCCAATGACCCTTCACTTTAGATGTTTGTGCATTTTATGTGCGGATGCGCAAATGAAATAAACATTCGCCAGCGATGCGCCAAAATAAATGGCAGACAGCGCGATGTTGCACATAAGCTTCCCCCAAGCTTCAATCGCTGTTTATACCTCATCCTGCATCCTTCATCCTTTATTCGCAATCTTTGTTCTTCAGTCTCGGTTCTTCAAATTGGATAGCAGTCTTTGTTATCGTCCAAATATTGGATTTTTAATGACATTGTGCGTTGTTGGTTGTTGTTGTTGTCTTTTTTTTTTGCATTATGCATTTGTAATGATCGGATGCGATGTGCAAGCGGCTGGAGCGCTGTAGTCTGCGCAATCACGTTGCTTAATTAATCATTTACGCAATTAATTATTAAGAAGCGAATTATGCAAACAAAATTAAAAATTCCCGTACGTCGCCGGCTGCAGCGCGCGCCGCATATTGCGCGGCGGCTGTAGTTAAATTATGCAAACAACTTAAAGAACGTGCCCCAACATAATGCAGGATAAGCACTAACAAATATTAACAAAAACTAATTAAATCACGCGCATCCATTGCGCGCGCTGTACGAGGATGATGGACGACGCCAGATGCGATTATTGAGGTGCACGATTTTAAATAACCGCGATAAACTGCGTATCCATAGTCCCCCTCCAGCTTTCGGACAGAGAGACGACACTTCGCATCGCATCAAACGCGCAAACAATGCGAGCGCCGGGGGGTGGGCGGGCGGTTGGCGGCGGCGTTGAATGCGTGCGTGCGCTCGAGCCCACCGCACCGCGGGCGGCGGCGAAACCGACTGCCGCATGCCTCGCTGCGAATCGGACAATCAATCTTTTTTGTTTTTTAACAGTTCGATGTTTATTAATTAACATTGCAATTCACAATTGGCCCCGAAATGCGCTGTCGCGAGCGAGCGCCCGCGCACATGGCACAAACAAATATGTCGTGATAAATCTACTTGTTTTTGCTCCACATTGTTGTTGTTCTTTGTACACACATATACATGCCGGGCGCGCCGCGCCGCGCCGGTGCTCGATATCGTAAATTCGCGAGCGCTCGGGGGCGGGCGGGCGGGGCGCGCGTGCTGACCGGTACGCGGCGGCCCTTTTGCGCTCACGCCGCGGCGGCGGCGCTCGCGGGGCGCAAAATCCACAATTTGAAATGTAAATATTCGTGCATTGTAAAAGAACACAAATATCGATAGTGTGCCGCCCGCCGCAACGCAGTACGCGCGCAAACACGACGGCGGCGGCGGCGGCACAAAACGGTTTTGTTCGGCATGCACCATTGACATGTTTGAAAATCGATTAACCGGGAATAAATTATTGATGGGGCTGGCGGGAGGGACGGGCGGACGGTTATTGCCGCGCGCGCGGCGCAAACGAGCGACTTCGGCGAGTGAATTCTATAAACAAATTTATATATCACACATGTGCGCCCCACCCCCAGCACGCGCGCATTTGCATGCGCCACCCTTCGGCGCTAAATGGCAAATTGAAAAGCAGCGATCTGCGCGTTGATCCGGACAATTCGATTAGGAACTTAACAGCTCGTCCATTTGCACGGCGGCGAAGAAAACCGCAGTTCTCTAGATGGTTCCTTTCCGGTTGTTTTGCTGGAGAGCCGCGGACGGACACAAAACGCGCTTGACTGCGAATATAGTGCCGGTTTGCTCTCGATGTAGCTACAGCCACAATAGATTGACCAACATGCCATTCGATGCAGCGCCAATTCGCCATGCCACAAACGTTTTGATATGGAATCGAACTTATTTGCATTGCAGTGTGTCGACAACCACCACCAGGAATCCAAAAAGCGCTGCGCGCCGACCCGAGCTATTTGCATTGCTTTTATTTTGCATTTATTTTTGCATCGCATGCTTTTACAGTCTGCCAGCCAATATGCTGCCCTCCAAAAAAATGCGCAAACAACAAACAAATCACGTGCGCTTTCATTCGGTTCACTATCGTCAATAGATTTGCAATATTGCAAACTAAACTACAGTTGCATATCTGTTGCCTCCTCTGCTACTAATTATGATACATCGTGTTAAAAAGATTTTTTTAATAATGCAAACCTTCACTTTCAAGGGTTTCACTTTCCGATACTCCCCGGCCTTTGAAACGGTTGCGTTGGACTCTGCCTTAAAGAGCGACTTTCACTTTCAGGAACTGCAAATATACTTAAAGATGGAGCAGTCGCTCGGAAAATAAAGCGCTTTTTCCGTTGCGTACTTTCAATGTATCGCATAATAACCATAGTTTAGGGTTGATCTTCGGGTACACTCCAGTGTTTAAGAGGATGGCTCCTTAAAGAACGTATTTTATTTTATTTCATAAGTTTAATTTAAATTATCGACGAAAAAGAAGTGTGAGAGTCTTCATTAATAAAAAAAAGTAAAATCAAATATAAGTACATACTATAAATATAACATTGGTACAATAAAATAAAATAGCACTGCAAATTAAAATGCAATTCTTGAAATTGCTTCAACTGAGGAGATTTAATGTAAATTCGATACAGGTAGCGCCATCTGTTGGTCTATAACTGTTTTGGAATTAATTCTCCGTACTATGTAAACTGGCATTGCGACTCAAGTCGACTAAAAATTGGGGATGGGGGTGGGCAGTCCCGGGGTATGATGGTTAACGCGCCGCACAGCAAACCCAACGACTGAAACGAGCATAGGATCGAATCCGCTCTGAGGAGGCCCCCTCCTCCGGCAGTTGCAGACTCCGCAGCACTCCTGGTGCGACATCCCCGGGCTCCACGGACCTCGAAGCATATTATTTTGCAAACATTTTGTAATTTTTGAAACATTTCTGTTGTACCACAAAGGTCTGAGGTTCAAATCCCAATAGATGAAATGTTTTTTTTTAATTTTTTTTTAAATTTTTTTTATTTTAAATTCTAGTATTAAGGCATCATACATGTTTTTTTTCGTATTTCAGAAGAATTTTATTTTAAAGAATCAACTAAAACTAGTTAAAACAAAATATAAAAGCAACAAAAATTAACGTGAAACTACTTTTATTAATTACTCAAGTTCCACACAAACCTTCCTCTTTGTGTTCGATGCGTGTCTGTGAAATTTCAATATGATACGTTTGCTAATTTAGGAGTTTATGCGCTCGGTGATATAGTCTTTGTCAAAAAGTTCATTTTGAATGTGTATATAGTAGTAAAGGCGTTTGATGAACTTCCGAAAAGTTGTAGTTTCTCTCCAGTCCAGTTTATATTTATTTTCGGCGGTGAATCAGCGCGTATTACGGCGCTAATTGAATAAAGAAAATGAAAATTAATATAAAAATTAATTTATGTACCGCGCGCTGAATGAGGTCTGGAGGTACTGTGCGCAGCGAATGGGAAAACAAATTGCGCAGATTTAAAGAATGAAGATTTCGTATTTGCGTCGGCGGCGCGCCGCTTGCGGTGCCGGTGGCGCACGGCGGCTGGTTTTGCCTCCCTCTCGCTGGGCTGCCAGCACGCTGAACGTTGAATTATGGGGATTATTTATGCAACCCCCGCGGGCGCTCAAAATACGTGCGCTAATAAACGAAATAATAGAATTTTAATCATGCCGCCGTCGGTTGGTTAAAGTTGCGACGTTTTCTAATAATATTAATTGAATGCAATTATCGTCGTCGTGAAAATGTCGCTTTACGGCATCCGCACGGCGCGCCGCACGCCACCCCCGAAGCCTGCTCTGTTTGCTTCCTTCCGGTGCTCCTGTTTTTCGCCCTTTCGTTGGCGCTTTAAACTCATAACGTCGAATTTCAGCCGCACATTGGCATTATGCGCGACGCGAGCAAAAGTTGATTCTTTGTGGTGCGCCAAGCACGCGCCGCTAAATAGGGAATTTGATTAGCCATGATTTGATATAAGTTTGCCGAATTTGGCAGCGGGGAAGGGGGGCAGGCGTGGAAAACGCGGCAAAACTTGAGCGCGCCGTGTCGGTACGTAACGTTTCAATTTATTGACGCTAACGCTTCACTTTTCCGTTCGCGCCGCGTTTCGCCGATGTAATCCATCAAAAACTAGCGTCGCTACATGTAGATACGTTTTAACGTGCCCCGCGAATTCCTGCCTCGGCGGCGGCGGCGATGTGTTGCGGTGAAAAAGTGGAAACGCCGCAAACACGAGCGCCCGGGGAAAAAAATGCACGCTACATGACGTCTAGTAACACATAAAATTCGTATATGGATGATGGGATTTTCCGGCCATTCTTTTCTTCGCCTTCATCATATATTCGCTCGCGCCTGCCACCCCTTGCCGCCGCCGCTCCTCGCCGCCCCTGCCCCATTCCGAGTGCGCGCCCTTTTCAAGGAGCGCGCCGCGCCAACGTGTGTGTGTGCGCGCCGTGAAAAAGCACATGCGGAAATTTTTTCGCAGCGCGGAAGCGCCGCCGCCGCGACTCTTCTTATCGGTACTATTAATAGTTGACGAAACATGTGCGCCGCCGCGTCCGCCACATATTTCATTGCGTCGTCGGCGTGCGTGCCATAAAAATGCAGACGGCTTTTCGGACGTCGGCGCGCCGCGACGTCGGCGGGCGGGCGCGAATGAATGCGAATGCGCGCCGCGAGCCGGCGGCGCATCTGATGAAAACGCTAATTTCGTTGGCTAAATAATCTAATAAACTAGCGCTGAATCTCCAGCGAATAACGCGCGCGCCAGACGCAGCGCGACGCCCGCTGAAACTGAAAGGAAACAAACGCAGGCCGCCGCCGCCGCCGCCGCGCTGGATGCAGGCGAATTTAATAATTCGCGCGCTCATAAATGAATAATTTAATACGGGGTGGGCGGGCCCGGGCATTATGTGCGCAGCGAGCGCGCATAATTGAGTGGGAAAAAGTGCGCACATGCGGAGCGCCCGAAATGACGAAACGGAATTAATGACCGTAATTTCTATTCCGCATTTTTCGCGGGTGCGCTGGGATACAGACATGTCCCTGAGCCGATATGCGCCGCCGCCGGCCGGCCGGATCTAATGCGGGGTTTCATGTAATTGGCCGTAGTTGACATAAAACTGAAATTATATTTAAATAGTTGCAATAATTCACTGCAGCTGGCAAGGAGATTTCGCTCGCCGGCTTCATATTTTCCAGCCGCCCGTCGAGTTTTCCCGAGCGTACTCCCTCGCGGACCTTGTGCCGGGCGGCTGGAACGCGGGGCGGTGCGCACCACCACTACCAGCCAACAACAAGCCAACAAATAATTTCCTCTGCGCTATCAAGGCGGCCGCGAGCCGGCGCGCGCAAACGGAGAAAACAAGCAGCGCGAGCGCCAAATGAACCCGTCGCCTGTAAAATGGAAAAATGTGCGTTCCGCTGTTGACCGACGTGAAGCATCTTGCCGAAGTCGGCAAGAAAATTAATTTACTAGAGCAAACATCGCCGGCTCATAGGGGATACTGGCCTCGCCTGCTCGCTAATAAAATGGAAGGAAAACCGTCAGCGGGCGGAGCAAATATTTCCGAAAGCAATTATTCCTCGTGCGTACGAACACGTTGTGTTCTTTGAATTTATTGGTTCTTGATTAAGATTGCACGGCGGCAGCGGCGACGGGCCGGTGCCCCAGCGTCCGGGTACTGCTGGGAGGGGGGGAGGGCGAAGGAGTAGAGGGCAGCGCGGCGTGGAAGTCGAAGCGCAATCCCTCGAGGCCGAATATGTTCCCAAAGGATAAACGTACATCTTTAATGGCATTATCGATCCGCCAATATCTTGTACTTAGCCGCACACACACACACACTCGCTCGCTCGTGCACACGCGTGCCCTTCGCACACATGCGCATGGCGGCCGGAGTGCTGGCCTGCACTCCTCGACGCGAAGCTCGAAGCACTCGCCGCCTCCGAGCCCTGTTCATGTTGCTTACTTAACTGCCAAGCTGAGTTAGTTGCAATCCGCAATATATTAACGCAAAAGGGTCATCCGCACGATATACACATTGTAGTTACAGCCGCCCTGCACCCCACCCCCACCACCCACACCCCCATCCCGCTGCCGAGCGCGGTGGCCACCATACATCAGTTCTAATGGCCCGTAATGGATATATTGTATTAAATTAGATCTCGGCGTCCGTCGTTGGCATCTCGGCGTTCATTACGGATTTTCGTACGCATGGCTCCAGGGCCGTCGCGCACAGCGGAGCACGCAATCACGTGAGACGCCGGCGCCCCGCCGCCGCCGCCGCCGCCGAGCGAATTCGTTCCGCTGGCGCGGCGCTGCCTGGCATTGATTTCAATCCATTCAATCGCGAAATCAACGACACAATCTTGATTTTCTGTTTGTTTGCCCAGCGCCAAGGCGCTCACTTTATTTCATCGCTCGCGGCAGCTCATCCGCGAATACATTTATTGTGCGCGTCTAAACAGAGTTCATCGCCGGGCGGCGAGCGGCGACTTCGGCGTCGCCGGCGCCGTCGCCAGCGAAGGTGGCGGGCGGGCGCGCGCGATTGCATTGTGTATTTTAATGAGTTGTCGTTGCGACTTGTCGCCTTCGTCATTACTTCTCGAGGTGCTTTCTTTTCGCCGGGCGCTCGCGCGCAATTTTTTCCTCCATCTCGGCGCCGCCGCTGCCGCCGCCGTCGCTTCGCGCGCGTGAAAAGTTCAATTTCGTTTGTGTCGCGCGACGGCGAAAGCGCTTAAACGCCGGAGTCGTCACAAAGTCGTCGGGGGAGGGCGACGCGCGACACCCGCGCAGGCGACATCGCGCTACGGGGCGGCATGGCGGCGGATGAAAGGCACGCTCGCCGCTTTGAAGTGCGCGAACGTGCGACTTACACTAACTTATTGATTGATTGCGACGCAAAATGAAACGGGAATGAGAGCGCATTCTTGTCACTTGTTTTTAATAAATGTGTTTTTGCGTCGCGCGCGCGCATTCTTCCGGCGGCGGCGGCGGCGTTTTATCTATCGCGCGCGCGCCGCGCTGCGAAACACCGCCGCCGCGTTTATCGCGCGCGCCAGCTCTTTCGCCGCCTGCACGTGGCAATCGAATGCGCGGGGCGGCGCGCGCGAGCGAGGGGTGTAATCATCCATAAGATTCCGAATAAATTTGTTCGAGTTTGCTTATCGGAGACGGCATCTCGTTCTAATTTCCTGAAACGGGCCGGCCCCACCCCGCGCCCGCTCCGGGGGCGCACGATCGCCCCGGATCGGCGCTGCCGCCCGCCCGCCCGCGCTTAGTTTCTGCTACCTTTATGGAGGACGCTCGTAAACAGCGCTCATACACAAAATGAACATCGGGCTGCGAGAGCGGCGGGTGGGGGGTGGGTTGGCGGGGGAGGTTGGGGGCCCGCCGGCAGCGAGGATGCGAGTGCCGCCCACTCGTCCGCCGGCGTGTTGGCGATGGTCGGCCGCGCCACCGCAAGAGCGAAAGCATAGCCAATAACCCTCGTCACTTGTTGTCGGCATAATGTTGTTGGGATTTGAGTTCTGGCCGAAAATTGTCTTTGTGCCGGCCGCGTTCGGAACGTGGCCGGAGTAAAAATTAACATACTCGAGCGGAAATTGGATAGACAATGTTCGACTTGGTGGAAGGCGGCGCGCGGCGGCCGTCACGACGGTGGTTGCACAATGGGATTGCGGCGGGGCGCGCGCCAGCGAGGGTCTGGGGGCGGGAGGCGGGGGGGCGGAGAGCAGGGGGACGGCGTTTGTTGATTCCGTTCTTTATCACGTTTTAAATTCTCGCCCCCGCTTCGGAACGATGTAGACGTCCGATGCGCGCTCGCAGGCGACGTTGGCGGCGGTGGCGGCGGCGGCGGTGGCGGCGTGGACGCCCGCGGAATGCGAGAGCGCGCGTGCGATGCGCCGCGGCTAAGACGAGGGGGACACTAATGCGACGCGACAATCTTGGAGCACTCGCTGGCAGACTTTTATAAATCAAATCTTATCGTTTTTTATTACATCACCGTATCTATATTATAATCGTATTATTAATGTAGGAGGATGGCCCCCGAGAGCAAGGTAAAAAGCGCGCTGCCTACGTTCACCCACTTTCCGGCGGCGCGCAGATCCATTTTTAACTTCCAGCTCGCGGAGCCGAAACGTCGCGGAGGCGGGCTGCCATTTATTACGTCGTTTAGCGGTAATGACAGCGGGCGCGGCGCGCACACACCTCCTCATTGCATCTCCAGCGCGGCGCCTCGGCGTGCTGAAGAGCTAATTAAATCATTAACTTGTTCGGACCGCTTTGCACGTTCGATTTTTCGCCGGGCGCTTCCGGCGGCGCGCTGCGCGCTGCGGTCGGGAGGCGGCGCGCTTCCTGCGACCGCCGTCAGACAGACACGCGAAATTCCCTTATAATAACCACTCACGCATCATGAAATATTAATGAGGCATCGTCGAACGTCATAAACCCACTAACGTCTCGGTGGCCGTGAGGGAGGCGGCTGGGGTGGGAGGGAGGGGGCGAGGGAGGCCAGAGAGCGCGGCGCGGTGGTCGTCGCCACCTCCGCGCCGCCGAAAGTGTCTCGCTTATTCGGCGCCGAAACGGAAGCACTCAACACGCTCACCTCTGTCTTATCCCCGTTAGTTATTAGTTGGAATCCCGCGGGACGCGCGCGCACGCCTCGGGCCTAAACGACTCCGGGCGCCCCGATACCCCGCTGAGATGCCAACCGCGCGCCGCCCGCCCGGTCCGCATGTGTGCGCGGCGGGCGATCGAACGCCTCTGGGATGGCGGCGCGAATAAATTGCTCATGAATGAAATTCTCGCTGTAATTTTTATGTCTCTTAGATTTCCACCGCGGAACGCTCTCATGAATTCGCCAAGCACGTGAGACACACGTCGCCGCGCTCGCGTGCATATCGCGGGGGGCGGCGGCGGCGGCGGCGGCGGGTTTTACCCTCGTCCTTCCCTCGCGCGCTCGGATTTTGACGAGGCGCGGCGCGCGCGAGGGAAAATCAGATAAAGTGCATTTTTCCACTCCCCCTTTCGCTGGGGCAGGAAGACACGGAGAAGTGTGCCGGGAAGGCGCCGGGAGCCAGGGGTTTATTACATTCAGAACGAGACTCGAGAGGAAAATGTATTTATTTGCTCGCATTGTATTTGTTGAAATCTACGCCGGTAACGCGCGATATCCAAGCCACGTAATGCGAGACTCTGGTGTACACCGAATGATTGAATCCAATGCGGCAGAACGGCAGCAGCGCGAGGCGGCTGGTAACGCCGATCTGCACCAGGGTGCCGTTGCGATCCACCGTCAGCGGGCCGCCGCTATCGCCCTGCAAAACAGAAAATTTCAGCAGTATACAATGTGCGCCTGCCGGAGCTATTAAACGGTGCCGCGCGACTGCCGCCATGACTGTGACTGTAACTGCAACTGTAACTGTGACTGTGACTGCGACTGGTAACAAAGGAAACGCCTCCGGAAGACTTGCATGCCGCCTTCAAATTTAAATAAGGATCGAAGGCGTGCGCCACTATTTGAATTGAGTTAACTGCGGCGCGCGCGCGCAGGGGGAGAGAGACACTTTAAAACACACGCGGCGGGCTTTCATTGTTTTTAATAGCTGGCGCGCAGACGGGCGAACAAATGCCTCCTGCGGTTGCAGGCGCGCGATGCCCGGAAATGAATATTTGCGCTTTGGATTTGCGCGCCGGCGACAAGCGAGTGGTGTCGGTGAATCGAGCGCGGCGCTAGCACGAACAAAACGCGCATTTTTGCCATGCGCTGGCAATTTATTGGCGGCGCCGTTCCGAGCGCTTGATTCCCAGCCACTTATTATTACATCCCGCAGGCGGATTTTATTCGCCGCCGACTTTCCAAAACACTTACGCTCTTGAAGCTCCTGATAACTCGGAACAAGTTGATCCCTGATTTTATCGAAAACTATAATGAACATGCGGGGTGTGGGGTGTGGGGCGGCACGCTTGGAAAGTAGGTCGAAAGTTTGTCGTAGTGCCCGCGGTCGGGACGCACCAATCCTGATTTTACGCGGGGTATGCCATCATTGCTTGTGCAGTTTTGCTGCTCGCGCTCATTCCATCTTTCTGGCTGGACGGCGGATTTTTCGATCATAAATATTTTATTGGGACGATACACTTTTATTACAAAAAAAGAGCTCTGCGTGTGTTTTTTGCCAATAAAAATTTATTGTTCCATATTCGCGCCGTCCGGAAAAGCAACATGTGTTAAAATTAAACCAGAGCAAAATGAGAACAGCGGCGCAATTTGTGACAATTGTGCGTGGTGGAAGTTTCGACATTTCAGCCAGTTTCCAAGCGAGCGATGACCATGGTAAATATTTCATTCTGTGGTGGGGGCGTGCTTCTGCGTTTTATGTTTATTGCGGATTAAGTCTCTTTGAGATTCATGTGCGCATTAGAATTTCAATATGCAAGACGCCGTTGTTCGGCGGCGGGGACATTGCGCCGCGTATTAATTAGCTGGGCGCGCGCGCGCCGGCGGTTGTTTCACCACGGCGAACATATTAGACGCAGATTACCTACTTTGCAAGCCTTCCCGTTCGCGATTTTGGAAGCGCCGCACAATTCCCTGTCGGCGTAATCGGCATCGTTGTAGCACTTGTTATACCTCTCGATTTTCAGCGTCGCCTTTCGCAGCCGCTCCGGCTCCTGGTATAAATCTGCCGGCATTTAAATACGTTTTGTCTTTGTGCGCGCGGCGCGCGCCGTTAATATTACCGTTAATGATGCCGAAGCCCGTCAGGAAGGCGGTGTTACCCAGCAGGTCCTCATTGTTGCTGCGATGCAGGCGGATGAGCTGCACGCGTTTACCTTTTCTCGGCGAGGGTGGAACAAGAAGAAGTCAATTGAGAGTGAGATGCGCGAGAGAGAGTGCGGTAAGCGTTGGCATTACTCAATTTCGCGCGTCGGCTGAGGCGGATTAAACCAATGTCATTGCGGCCGCCGCTGCTGAGGTACAGCGGATGGATGGTGAGCGACTTGGCGCGAATGATCTGCGCCCCGCGCGCGCTCCGATAGATGCTGCCGAATGCGATAAAAACGCCGGATCTGCAAGACGGCGTAAATGGTAACAAAAATGGTTGACACCATCGATTGAGTCTGCATGCTTACGGCTTCATCGTCGGCGTGGTTTCATCCAGCTGAATGCAATGCGCGGCGGTGAGCACCCACTCCGGATGGATGAGGCTGCCGCCGCAGAAGCTGTGGTACTTGCCGTCGGGGAGCGGCTGCATGAGGCTGGCCTGGAAGGGAAACTCGCCGGCGGCGGGCTCAACCGGTTTATTGAAGCCCTGCGTGGCACAGGTCGAATGGGGGGGTGGATTTGGAACGATACGTGACATCAGAGCGGCGCTGCGCCGGGCCTTATTTCATGTAACACTTACGAATACAACAGGTGCCGCCGTCGCGCCGCCGACGAGCGACAGGGTCGCGCACAGAAACAATAACGTGCCTTTCTCGCAGCGCTTTCGGCGCATACTTTATGCATGACTCGCGCCGCGCGGATAACGTTGCGATGGTTTTGATCGAGTTGCTGATGCGCCGGGCCCAACCAGCGACGCATCCATCGGACAGGCAGTGACGCGCTGATATCATCGCTCCGATCTGTTGTGCGATCGAACGCCGCCGATAAAAACAAATGTAATTACGCCCGCTGCCGTCCAGCTCAGGGTCAGCGCGCGAAACAACGTCAACCGGTAGGAAGCGAAGCATCAAACACAATTATTGGGGGCAAATGTTTGTTTTTATTCAGCAAATTGGTGTGCGCGTCCAATATACTAATAATAATCATCGCCGCGCTAGTAATTCTTGAACAAAAGGCTAATGTAGTTAGGTAACTCGGTGACGTGAACTTGTTCCTGCAAGCAAACAAAAAAAAAGGGCAAGTCATAGCGTATTGCATTACCAAACAAGCGCTACACATCCCAGCATGCAATCACGTTCAGGGTTGTGGCGCTTAAAAACGGCTATTACTTAATGCAGCCGTGCGGCGTGATTGCGCAATGTTTGCACACACACACCTTAATTGTGGTATCCCTGCTGCGCATGTACAGAATGCCATTCTTCAGCGTGCTCTCGCCGAGGACGATCGTATACGGCACGCCGAGATGGTCGAAGTGCTTGAACTGCGACTCGAGTGTGGCGCGGGCAAAGTTCGGCAGCATCAGGCTGGCGACGTTGCCGCCGCGCAGCTTTTTGCACAGGTATCTAGCGAGCTCCTTGAGATCATCATATAACTGACCATCTGCAAGAGGCGAATGCGAACACGGTGATTACATGAATTGTGGATGTTTTGAATGTCTCGAGAAGCGGAGAGCGTGGGCGGGCGCGCCATAATTAGCGCCCGTCTAAAAAGCTGTCGCGCTTGACGAAGGTGCTAGAAAAACACCCGCAAAAAGGGGAAAACAATATCGAGCAGAAAGCTAAAAATACAGCTGGCTGAAGACACGCGCACTGCCTCAACTTACTTTGAGGCTGAGACAGCGAAAATCCGACTTTGTACGGCGCCAATTTGCGATGAAACTTTAACAAGTGCCGCTCGCCATCCTGCAGCTTCAATATTTCATAAGCGTCGCAAATTGTGTTTAAGTACATCGTGCCCAGGCTGATTTCGCTGCTTAATGTTAATGCGGCGACTTTTTTGCGCGCGTCAAAGTTCTGCAATCAAAGTTAACACCACACCAATTACATTATTCACGATTTATTGTTAATACTGACGCTTTTACCTGCAACTGCGCTGGACTAAGCAGTGGGCAGGATTCGGTAAGTCGTAGAACTTCAACCAGCTCATTGCCCCACGGATACTTGGCGCAAATTTCAATCTTTTGACTGCCTTCCTCCACGATTATATCGGTAGTAAAATACCGGCCTGGTGTTGCAGAGAACTACAATATTTTACATGAAAATTGATGTACAGACTAAAAATATAAGAAAGATTCACCTTTCTCCACCACATTCTTCGCTGCCTTTGAAATTGATGAAATGCATGCACTGAATTTGCAGGCGGAATAAAAACCCATGAGTTTAAGTTGTGCTTATCATTGATATAAGCACCTAATGAGCCATGTTCTTGATCCTGTGCCTCCTGAAGAGTTGCAAAACCAAATGGTAACTTTTCTGAACAAGTCTGCTTCACATAGTCATAACTGTCATTAAAATTCTGATTGGAGTAGAAAATAGAGTAATCCTTGCTGTTAATCATGGACTGCAGCCACTCCTGCTTCAAGTTTTCTAGCAGTAATGATCCAGCTGGTGCAATCAGATGTTTGCTGTTTGATTTTTTCAGCAGGAATCCATATTGTTCACATACACTCAAGATATTCTTCAGGATCATTTTTCTTCAAACAGGGGATTCTCCCTGGCTTCCAGTGGAATATTGCCTGGTGGTGCAAGGAAGTATTCCTCTTCAGTTACAGCAGCATTCAGCAAAATTGCTTCTCGAGTGTCACTCTCTGTAATTGTGTCCTCTCTCAAGCTCAGTGGACTGCAAACAAAGAAGTTTTCATATCTCAAGATAAAACTCAATAATGTTTACTTACTTATCTTCTAATACTGTTATCAAGGGCTCAATATTAGTGGTATTTATCTGTAAAATTTGATCAGCAAATGCAATTGCTTCTTCCAGTGTTTCAATGCCTTGCTTGTTCGCACAGTCTACTAAACTGAGTCTTTCCAGTAATGCAATTGTGTTTGCATCTATTTTAGTCCTGGCTGGCAGTTTAGTTTTATCAATCTTGCTTGGGACTGGCTTATTGGGCACAAAGCGATGATGTTTCTCTTTGATGCTTGCTAATATTTGCTTCTTGGATTGTGTGCAAAACGATCTTTGGAGGCACATGCGTAAGATATTGCTCATGTCAGAGGCTTCTTTAGAGCAACAATATGGTAGTAATAAAATAGTTTTTCTTGCCTTTTCCCAGAAGGAAAGCTTCTTTTCGCAATGAACTGTAATGAACAACAACACCAAGTGCACCAAGAAGATTTATTAGTGGAGAGCATGCTTATCTGCGTAGGCAACCAAACGTGCACTATATTTTAGTTTCTCTTCGTTCGTGCTGATGTCGCTGGTGTCGATGCCCTGTGCACTGCTGCCCCTGCTGCCCCAGCCGCTGTACCCTGCTGGCAGCAGCCTGCTGCCAACCGATTTTACGTAAGGTTCCTGCAAAATCAATATTTGTCACGGAATCTGTGGCAAAGCGCGGGGGTAGATAAATTAGTGTAGGATAGATGTCGCCACGTACACCGTAATGTGATCCTGCTGAAGTGGCTTGAGAGTATGTAAAACTCAACGGTAAAACGTTTAAAAATTGCCTTTTACCGTTAAATTTGCAATTTTCTAAGTGATGGGGAATTCGATTTGCATTTTGTTTTCTGCAATTTGATTTTTTGTACTTCCTAGGCCTTAATAAAATGTAAATCAATTTAATTCTACGACTGCAATTACTTTTGGTTTAATGCTTCTTTCTCCATTGTTCTTTGCATTGAATTCTTAATTCCTTTCAAACCTTTCAATTTTTGTATTTCCTAGAAGTTAATAACATGTATTCACGTCAGAACAGTTTAACTATACATTTGGTCTAATGCTTTTCTAATTCTATTGTCCTTTATTGTTCTTTATCTTTATAATATGCACATATTTCGTATTCGTATACATATTTTCTTAAACAATGGTACAACCAACGTTCAACTTCCCTCTTCTCAACTTAGCACCATAGATTCTAGATGCCGCCACCAATCTTACCTTTGGCATCATTCGTAACCTACTCTTTGATCCCTATTAGAAAGACAAAACTGCGTTCTTGTTTCCAACATGAAAAATATCACCGTGTAATGATCATTTGTAAACGTCCATAATAATGAGGTTGTAATTCACTACGCTTCATTATTTTACCATAATTCGGCTAATTCCCTAGTAAGTTGAAGGACGCCACCTGAACAAACAAACCTCACGTGCGAGCACACCTTTCTCTTCATTATAAATGTGTCCCTTTGTTTCCAAACGAAGTGTTGGGCGAGTTGTTAAAATGGACGACCCTCGTAAGCAGTGTTAAACGAAATTAAAGATAAATATTGAATAAAAAAACCTACAATAGAAAAGTTTGTACAGTTACAAAAAGGCGCTAAAATGGAATGAAACTTTTCGGAAGCATCAGATACGTATCATATTAGATTAACTGTGCTGGAACTTTTCTTGTGCTGTTTGCTTTTGCTTCGTATGGCAAAAGGTACAGTTGTTTTCTGCAACATATTTTTTTCAATTCGTAATTTCCATCCAACACTTTGTATTCCCCCGTATTATTTGATTCGCCCTCTTTCCTCCGGATCCGACTTGTTTGTTGCGCGCAAGGTGAATGCGTTTGTTTTCATTTTTATGTCCATCTGACAGAGACCCTTTTCGAAAAAGGTATACGGCTGAGATTAGAAAGTGCATTAAACGACTTGGGAATGGCTGCGAGCATCCGAAATCCCTGCTGATATTTATGAATTTTCTTTCCATTACATTTTCCGCCTTTTTTCTTCAGTCCTGGACTCTCCCTCGTGTCCGCTTTTTGTCGCAGCATGGCAGATGCTTCATAATAATCATAAACTGGAACGAGCTTGAAAATAGACTCCCTAAGTATGAGCTTACATATTTTTCTTTGCGGTTTTAAAGCAGAAATGTCAGCTAAAAACATTTTCAACGTGTATGAATAAAGCTAGATGCAAGCGGAATATAACTGATATTGTTAAGACCATCAGAATATTGTTGAATGAAATTGTACATAATTGTAGTGGAATCGTTACTGTTTACTGGTTTGAAATGGCGCATAAAACGTTTAATAACAACTAAAATACTCGCCAGCTCGGCGAGCAGGAAGAAAAAAAAAAGGCATACTAGTGCTAAAGAAGGTACGTGCTAGAAACGCGCGGAAAACGAGCAGCGCGCCCGTTGGTAATAATTTCCGTTCGCGTTTAGCACCCGAATTTAACGGAATGTTCTTCATTAGAGCCTCTTCACCATTGGGCTCGACGTAATAAAACAAGCGGCCGAGGCGGCGGCCGTAAAACGGGCGCGCGTGAGAGAAATCCGCCGTCCGCCGGCCGAGTGCATCGCGGCGGGCACGGAGCATCCCCGGGAGTGCTGGCCAACCCTTGCGTAAATCAACCCCGGGAGCGCGCCGCGTCTTTGACCGTGCGGCGTCCTGAACAATCCCGTAGGTACGCATCCCGGTGCCCCCCTCACGCGATTTCACATGCTATTTGCCCAGGTTCGCGGCTGCATTCGGCGGCCCCTTTGATTTTTCCAAGTGGCCTTTTTTCGGGCGGCTGGGTTGAATGCGAGCGAGTTGCGAGGTTGGTGGGAGGGGTTGCAATCTGGATTGATAATTAAACCGCCGCCGCATGTGCGAGTGGCCGGCGCGCGGACGATTTATCGCCTTGAATATCTACTTGAACGCAATTATAAAATAAAAGCGCTGCTAAACGCGCGCGCGAAACGATATCAAAGGAGCGCGCGCCATCATTGCCTAGTGCCGAGATGACACAAGCGGCCGCTAATGAACTGAACAAGCGCGACAGGACTGACCATCCGCCGGAGGGGGGCGTGGGGAGGGCGAGGGGGCGAGGGCGCGAGGTGGAGGGGCCTGGCTGCTGGGGCGGCGCGCGCTTGGGACTTTGGGAATCATGTGAAAGATCGGCCGCGCAGATTTATCAAAGTTAAATTAGTTCCGTCGCGAACGAGAGCGGCACGGCGCGCGCGCGCGCGCCCCCCGTCCCCGTGTCTCGAGCGCCGGCAGCCCTGCGGGCCCCGACGGCGGCGGCAAACAGCGTCGAATATGATCGCAAAGTGCCATAGCACTATTACCCTCTCATCCCGGCCGAACACAGACGCCGCGCGTATGCGACGCGATACTAGTAAATATTCCATTTCCCACTAATAAACTATACATTATGCGGGGCGCGCTAGGCGCAGGGACGGCGCCCGAGCATGAGGGCTTTGCGCGGCGCGGCGCAGGCGGGGGGGGGGGGGGGGGGGACGCCCCTGGCCTCGGTCCGGCCGTCTTGGGTTGGAAACGCCTGGGGGGGGATTCCAGCGGCGGCGAGTTTGGGGCCGTACCCCAACGATGGGGCCGTCCCA
>JAODGB020034575.1:0-11604 GCA_027574905.2 Earota dentata
ATACACTCAGTAGACTAGACGTGCGAGTCAGTTTTGGGGGAAACCTGCAGGGAAAACGCGTATCATGATAGAAAGGTAGACAGACGAATGCTATCAGCGGCTGTGCGGAGAGGCGGAACGCAGCGCACAATAATACACTTGTACGTTTTGATAAATGCATCAACAACTTGTAATTGACTCAAATTCGACGGGCTACAGGTCTGCACTAGCATCGGCATGATGTGCCAAGGGTTGAGAGCTGGGAATACGTATGGAAAAGTTCAAACTGCCTGGAAGACATAAATCATTCGCTCGGGAATCAAAATTCACCCCGCTGTTCCTAAAATCTACTCCTATGTTTCGTCTATTTGGCGCTGGAGTGGAGTTCGAATTGCCACTAATAGTCGTCGACGTCTTCAGTTCCTTCCAGGCATTAAAAAGCAATTTTCCGATCTCCGACGTAGAACTAACAGGAACTTACACGCTGCATTTTCTTCGCTCCTGCCTTCTTCGTCTGTACTTGTATTGTGTTTCACATCCTTGAGGATGAACTTTTTTACTTCGAATTTTACATTTCGCTTTTTCGCATTTCACATTTCGTAATTCCACCTTGGGGACATGTCTCGCTGCCGAATAATGGGCCACTCAGAAGGAGGAGCAAATTTCATTAGGTGTCATTAGATTAGCTCCGTCCATATTGAGATGTAGAAAATAAAGAATAAAAAATGTCGAAGCAAAAAGTGGAAAACAACTTCCTCCCCCCTTTGGAAACCCTCAACGACATTGACGACGTTGTCTTCTGCTCGTTTAAAAATTGCCTGCTTCTTTCTGGGGCTGATTCCGCGAAAGTTTAGAGAAAAGGAAAATAAAATCATGAGCTGTTTCAACGCACAATTTGCGTTTTAATATTCGAAGTCGTCCCGACTCCCGATTGAATAATACAGGGAGATGTCGAAAATATATACGCAATGTGAGAATAGCGATCATAAATTGAGAGATAATTCATATATTTCAACTGGTAGTGAATTGAAGACGTCGCGAGTGGTAACTGTGGCGCGTAATTAAAATTTAATTGCATCTCCAGGCAATTAGCAGTCAATCAGGCCGGCGTTGGAGATTTCGAGACGTCTCGTCGGCTCGGCGGCTCTAACATCGGGTCCGAGAGATGGTAGTTGAGTTATTAAACGAATAATTAGCAGAACCGCCGACAATGTTATGATATTTCACTTCAACTACACCATGCATACGAGTTGGTACAAGTTGGCAAACAATTGATATTAATATTCATACATTTGTATGAAGTCTTCAGGGTACTTGTTCCGTTTCGTTAGTCGGTAATGTAGAAAGCTAGGAATGTGCGCGAATTTCGAGGCTAGAAAATGTTCGTGAGAGTCAAAATTAATTGATGTTGGATCCGTTGGATGTCCGATGAAAAATCGCCCCGCTGAAGATGAAATTTAATTAAAACAAATATTCGCGCGATTCGGGACAGATTTCGAGAGTCTGGTCGTCGTGAAGGTGTGTGCTTCATGTGCAGATAATGAATGTTATCTATCGTCGAGCAGACGGCGCGCGTCGACACAGATTCTTTAATAAAGGTGCCCGCCCGCCGCCCCACGCCGCTTATGCTAAACAAAATTGCAGCCGAGCCGTGCGGCGGCAGCAGCCGCCCGGTTTAGCGGAAAATGGAAAACAGAATCATACACAAACAAATAGAGGACATCCGAGGGGCCACGACAAGAAGGCGCGCATTTGCACACACAGACGCGCCAGAGTCGAGTTATTATTAAAATTAGATCATTAATCATGCGGTGACATCTCGGTGACGGAGTCCTGCGACGGCGACGTCTCGTCAGCCGGCAGGGAGGGCGAGCTGCGACACAAACGTTGAAAGACCCGGCGCGCGGAGCGGAGAACGGAGAACGGAGAACGATTGCAATATGCACATCCATCGGCGGGGGGGAGGGTGTCATCACCTTATTGCTCATTTGTAACGCAAATATTATCTCTCGACTTTGATGTGTGGGCGGGACTCGAAATGCTCATTTTCACTTTCCCTCACTTTTCAAGTCAAGCCAAGTCAAGTCAAACTGCGCAAAGTTTCAGCTGATCAGCGGAAACAAACGTCAAGCGGGTGGCTTCAAAGTGGCGGTGGGACTAATTGAAAATCGCATCGCCATCGCCATCGAAAATATTGCTTTATAATTTAATTAGGTAATTAGAATGTTGCGTTTTTTTGATTGATGTGCGTTTGGTGGTGGGGGTGGAGGTGTCGTGGGAATATGTGCAGCTTGTGTGTGCGTCGTCTGTTTATTATTGTACCTAGGTGTTGACTGGATATCACATATTACAACTTAATGGGAATAACCGCGGTGCATTTTTCCGAGCCGCGGCGTGTGCGGATGTTCATTAGTCAATGTTAATCAATATCTAAGCGGCTTACTTGTCACCTTGTTAGCGTCCAATTTCCACACCCCCATTGTGCAATGCCAAGCGGAGAAAAATGTGAAACACGCCAGCACACTTTCATTGTCACTCCTAAAGACAACAAATATGCCAAAAAAACAACTTCTGATATTTTTATCTAAACACTTGGTATATTAAAATATTAGAAATAGCGTCCCTTCGGTTTGCAGTTCACGTTCGTTGCGCTTCGTGATCGCGACTTGAAACCGTCGTAATTCGAGCTTCTTGCGATTTTGCCGCGCTCCTTGATTAGGCCACAGGGGAATCAATCAGGCTTGAGTTCATTGCGAAATGGAAAAACGCCAATTTATCCATCTTCAATTCCACAGCCTCAGAAGCAGCCAAATCACTACAGTTAGTTAATTTGTAAACATAAAATGATTATTTAATTAACCTCCAGCCACTCCTCAAAGTTCGAGACAAGTTAGATACGTTTGGAATTCGGACTTCATTTGCATTTCATTCGGTCCAACGTGAATCGCAGCCGGAACATTAAATTTGACGACTGATTAATGGTCTCGCTGCCGGCGAATGGTAAATCTGAATAATTCACTCGACTTAATATTCGCCAAACAAACAGATTTGCTCGGCGCACTTAACATTCGTCAGTCGGGCGCGTGAAGAATAGGAGCCGAAACAGAGCGTTGATACGGTTGAATAAACTAGACTAATTGCACGCGTCTGCCCTCTGTGACGCGTATTAATTAATTTTCGGGGCACGGCACGAACGGGGAGGGGAGGATTTGCCCGTAGTCCGATTTCCGAGTTTCCGACTGTGAAGAATGAACTGTTTAATAGTTTGAATATAAATCGGCCGCAAGCGGCAAAGGGACCTAACGCATTGTGGCATTGTGAAATCACCAACGCGTTAATTGCGGTTTTGGGGAAATGGCGCAAAAAAAGCGTCACTTAAGGACCGGACCTGAACGGTAGCCGTTTTGAGCGCACACGTAAAATGCCCGGTGGTAATTCATTACCATTCAACAGTAGGTAGTATTATGATTTCCTTTACGATTTCATTTCCATCTTGATTTTTTATTAGACATGTGTGTTTATAATTAGAATTATATAAGGCCGCATGGTAGTGCTACGAAATTGGATTTATAATTATACGGTTTATTTCAATGAATTATTAATATGGAGCTCGCGCGTCCGAACACTGTCCGAGCACACCGAACAAATGTTTTCGGCTACTTTGTACTGCCACACTTCTTGCGCTTGGCTTGCGGTTAGAAACACGTTGCGGGCCTTCCGTAAAACAGGCACCTTCCGAAAAGCACACTCATCATCATCATTATAATATAATCATTATTATAACAAGATGCCTATCCTGCATGTGCGCCTGCGAGTCGTAATCATCCTTTGATATCTACTCAATTTCAAATTAACTCTTTACTCGGATGCATTCGACGAATGCATCAAAATACTGAACAGAGAGTACAGGTCCCAGTGTAATCTTCAGCTCACTTTTATTTGCTGCGCTTTGCCGTTTAACAAATTACGAAATTGTTTCCAATTTGGGGCGAGGCCGAAAAGGGCTAAATCGTTTTTTGATAATTGTACAAAATTGCAAACTGAATTAAAAGCGAATTAAGTACAATTTGACGCTGCACGTCAGTTTCGTTGCTTTTCGAGTCAAGGTGTAAGTTGTTCGTCTCGTGTTTTATTGTTCCTCTCAAAGATCTCATGCTCAATAAACTTTGGATTTCAGATTCTCCAGATAACGTTCGCACTCAACGCTGGCTGGCAAGCAGCAGGAAAGAATTCGTAATTAATTTTTTTCGGTCCAATTTTATTTCCTAATAATATTTAACCGGGCAGCGAGCTAATAAGCGAGCACGCTTAATTAATGCGCCGCCGGGCATGTTTGTAACATTCATATGCCGCACTTTAACAACATTATTATTTGTTTACACGATTTGCATACCTAATGAATCACCTGACACCATCGTGGCAAGCTTGCTGCCGTAAAAAAGATACGAAACACCAAAGTGAGATAATTGGAGCATTTTGAGGTTATATTGCTCCAAACCAAGCACCAAGCATTCGATACCGCTGAATATTGTTGCTTGTTGCAGCTTGTATCTCATCCACTCAGATGGTTATATTGTATTGCATTTATTTGATTATTTTTCGCATGCAGTTGTTGCTGTTGCAGGTTGCGCTCGGCGCGATGATTTATTGACGAGGTGGGCGTGATTTCGTAATTAAGTTTTTTGAAAAATCTCCGCACGCATCTCCCTAACATACGCACAGCATTGCGAAATATTGCTGAGACAATCAATGCGCGCGTATTGAGTAAATAAGCAGATGCGCATTAGCGCCGAGGCCGCCGAGTGTCGGCAACACCCTATAGCTGTTAACACGAGCTCGATTTTATTATTGATTTATAATTTATCGTCTTGCAATTATAATTTTCAGTCTCCTTCGCTGGCGGATTGTATTATCTTGCGTAGTGTGTTGTCTTTTTATTTCTTTCTGATTATTTTATTCCCCGGTGTGTACATTTAGTAGTCGTCGTTCTCAATATTCTTCATTTACTTTACATTTACATTAACATCTTTTGTTTATTGCCCTGTCTGCGCGCATGCCGTAAATTACAAATGTAAATTGAGACAAATTGCGCGCAGCATATGCGAAAGAAATGGCAAAGAGTAGACACAGGACTCGGGTGGCAAATTCGATCTTCAATTAGCATCTGTTAATGATCTTGAAATGATGATTAAAAGTGCGCGCGCTGAGGGCCACAGTGGAGAAGGTGCTTCGAAGTTCTAATGTTACACATTTATTCGGCGATGCCCTTTTTAAAAAGCACGCTCGAAATGACACGTCCGCGACGTCAATGTCGATGAATGTTGAACACTGAAGTGCCCACCCAGTGGAGGGTGTCGAGGGTGGGTTTTTAACTTCGCAGTGAGTTTCGACTTTCAGCGCAGCCAGACGCGCCACGCGACGCGGCATACAAAAAGGGTTTCTTAAATTAACTTTTAAAGCTTTTGAAATGTAAATCCGCTCAACTCTTCATACGAAATTTTCTACGATATAGAAATTTACTGTCTTCATTCGCCTTCAAAGAGACGTGAAGGCCGCGATCGCCGTGAAGCAATAAGAAAAGCAGTTGGTACACAAGTGCCGGGGTGATTTATATTTATTTCTTATTTATCTATATAAATACAGCGTGCCAACCGGAAATTTAATGAGGAAGTATTCCGGCTGCGACGCCCGATATATCTCGCAATAATTCTTGTTTCACTCGACGCGGAGTTCATGATTCCTCGATGGGTATAGCAAACCAACACTTTCATGTAGCGATGTGGCCACCGTGCATTAAGCCCAAGGAGGGGTTGCTCGACCACACTGCGATGTGTTAGGTTGGCGCGATGAGTCTATGAAATCTATGTGGAGCGTGCCGTAAGGACATAAAACGTCACGGTCGCACAGTTATTAATCCCGACACCCTGCAGTAACGTAATAGAAAACGTTCTTCCGTCTATTTCATTGCCCTTCTTCCTGGTTTCTTGCGCTTTCCTCCCATCCCCCATATAAGCAATAGTCGTCCGGAAAATCTCGCGTGGTGCCTGAAAGTGGACATAAATCTGTCGCAACTTTTGATTTCCATTGTCTCCATTGTGGACCACTTGATTGGTACGTATTTTATCCGTGTCACAACAAAATTGGTTTGCTATTTCATCATGAAACGTACGTAACTTCACTTAACATATTCCAACCTACATTTACTTTAGGTTTTGCTGTAATTTTGTGTTCTTTGTTCCAGATAATTTGATGTTGGATGTTTCAGGGCGTGTAGCGCTTGTAATTCGCTGCCAGAGTGGTTGTAAAACGCGCGAATAGAAATCGAATGCGACGTGCGACATTATTCAAAGTGATCCGGCATTTTCGCGCGTCACACAAATCATTCCCGGGAGCCGCACGCAGCGCAATGCAATGCGTGCGTAACGTAACATAAGCTTAGCTTAAAACGGTTTGGTGGAGGCGCGAGGGTGGTTGCCAGAGACGAGCACCAAATCCGACAGTGTCGCCGTGACAAATATGCAGTCGGCGCGACGCAAAACGCAGCCATCAGCTATCGCCGAGCAACACGGCGGCATCCACGAACTAATAGACTACATAAACTCCCATCATGTTCGCCGTTCGCTGGCAAGCCGCGGTTAAAACTCGCCGGGCGCTGAGACACTTAATTTTGATTTGTTGCCATTCGCCGCCGCTCGTCGTCACCGGCTAAACGATATTTGCGTAAATGCTGAGCCGGTGAGATGCATGCATAAGCGCGCGCGCCGATGCATTCCGAGTGTGCGTATAAAATGCGCATAAATCGTTCGTAATTTATTGCTGCTCGCCGATGTTACGTGCGCGCATATTGGGAGCGTAACAATGTTGTTTCGTGGCGGAAAAATAAAAAGCGCATCGTTTACCGTGCAACCGGTAGCCGAGTCGAAGGAACCGAACAGAACATGATCAGACAGACACCCGGAGTTTTTGCCACCGGACTTTAAATCACTTTGCATTCAGCCGCGACGAGCAGGGAGCAGGGATTGGAAAATATACGCGCAGGATTGAATTAAAGCGGCGCTGAAGATTGAGAAATATTTAGGTCTCCCCTCGCGCAGAGCCAGACGAAATAAATAATATCCGATTGCACGCGAATCGCCAATAACAATAATTAACTAATTGCTTCGCCATGTTTAAGCGGCCAATAATACGGTTGAAATTATTTATTTTATATTAGCTTTATTTTAATGGTGCATTACAAGCACAAAACAAGATAAATAATGGAGCACAAAACATGCTGGATGACATTTCGTGGGATTAAAAATGAATAAAATTTATGTGCGCGCTCATCTCGCAGATGGGGCGCGTTTTGTATGCGCAATGTTTCTTCCTTTCATTGACTTTGTAATTCAGTTAGAAGCGCGGCGGAGGCGTTGGCGCACATATTTTTTGCCGAAGACATTTTAAGAATCATCAGTGTGTTCGGTCTGTCGTCGTTGCAGCCGCCCCTCGCCCTAAAGAGTGTGTTCAGCTTGCGGTATGTTTAGAGCGCAATAACACGCCGCCGCGCGCCATTTGGCACGATGAAATTTGCATGAAAAATTGCATTATTATTAGCGGCGCGAGGGATGTACACGTTCATTTCGACAAATTCCCCATTTTTCCCCCCCACACAACGCCACATCAAGGTACGAGTACATTACGCATCTTTTGGATGTGCGGCGGCGTCTTCGCTATTTTAGAAGGCATTACCATTATGAAAGCATTTCTGCGCAGTGAATTTGAAATAAATCACAATAAAAGGGGCGGCGCGAGTAAAAATGATACTTAAAACGCTGGCAAACGGGTGGAAAGCGGGGAAAAACACCCTCCGCGCCTACGGACAGCCGAGAGCCGCAACGGGCGCGGTGCGGATATTATAATTAATGATTCGCACACCTCCGAAATTTAAATTTGCGTTGCGTGCCGCCGGTGCCGGTGGGGACGCTAGTCACTACGTGATGCGGGGGGCGCCCCGATGCGCAAGAAAAAGATTTGTAAGTCTATAATTCGCGCCATTAACAACGGCAATGATATTGCACGTTGGCGCTGTTTGAATAGGACCGCGTGCTGTTTGCGTCTCGCGGACTACCGAAACTGATAAGGCGTCCTGCCTGGCGCGCAACAATTAATCTTAATGCACAATGCGTTTAACGATTTCCGCGGCGCAGTCATCCTTCATCGCGCGGCCGAAGCGAAGAAGCGACGAATGCAAATAAGCATAATATTCGCGCAACGTTATCGCTCATAATCTATCTGTTAATTAACTCTGCGCGTATCTGTGGGTTTCTTTCGTCTCGTCGTGCCCGTCGCGTCGTGTTTGTTTCGCCCGGCGCGAGGGACGGCAATATCGTATGTCAATATTGAATTACAAACCATCGGCTACAATGCAAACCAATTTATTTCCACGTATGATTTATTCCAACTTCCAGCAACGTGCAACAAGAATATAAGAATATGTCTCTGCGTGTGTATGCGCTGGTGAATGAATGTCTCCACCCTGTGTGTGTGTGGCAGGATTCTACCTGCGAGACGTCCCCAATCCTCCATCTCCACTTCATTTCTTTATTAATCAGCCGACGAGATGTCTGATATATTTCTTTGTGAATTCAACAATAACACAAAATGACTTTGAACAGATCCGTATTTATTCAGGCATCAATTTCATGTGTTGGGCGTGACTTAAATTAAGCAGGTGAGTTAAGCGACTGTACCTTTCAAGATGCTTGACGATGTCCTCATATGCTGCTCGACAATTCTCCCAAATACCAGATCTGTAACAAAATGTGCGACAATAGAATAAAATAGTGTGTGATTTTTGCACATTTTTGTTGCGTTAGATGAGGCGGGGGGCAAACGCTCACTTTGAGCCTTCTGAGCGCGGCTTTCGCTTGTTCCGTGCGCGCACGTACTGTCAAATTGGATTGGTGCGCGCTCGTTAACTCGTACAGTTAGAGGCCAACAAAATACACGCTAAGCGGCTTACGGAATTGCCGAAGTCCCACACGTTTTTCCGACTCTTCCTCAGTCCGCGCGCGCGCAATATGCGATAATGCAAATACAATTATTCCATTCCTCGCAATCCTCACTGATAAGTGTATTTGTTTTGCAACGCTTCGACTACGTAGGGCAGACCAACCGAATTAGTCATATGACAACTTCAAATGCATGCTTTTTGCTTATTACGGATTTACCACCGGCGTGAATTGTAGACATCTTTATCCGCGCCTGACACGTTCGGTGTCAAGTTGTGTCCGGGGTTAATTATATTCCATGCCATGCGAAACGTGCGAATCCCGTTTGCACTTTAACACCGCAAGAGCGTCTTGGGATTTGACTCTATGGATTAGTAGGTCTCGCGCAAGCTGCACGCTGCACACGTCTCGTTATCATATCCGCGCGAGGCGGCCAAAAAACTTGACCTCAGCGTGCAATTCGGGCTGCGGTGGAAAATGATCCCAAGGAGCGCACTCGTTGTCCTTCGCGCGTTGTTCAAGTCGTCATTATCATTTCGACGCGCGTTCGCGCTGCGCCCGTACGTATTCGTAATTAAAATGCAAATCCGCGACGCTGGATGCGTGCACACGTCACGACGGATACTCGGCGTTGTGATTAATTCTCCAGCTAACCCTTTTGGTCCATCTTCTTAACAATCTTAGCCGCTATATTGCAAAAATATGCTCAAGAGAAAAGTGAGTGCAGGTTGCAATAATTTATTAATATATTGCTCGAGCAGAGAATAGGTTATGTTAGGTTATGTGATATGTATTTGTTTACTGTACCTGGCGATCGCTTCCATCGATGGCATGCCCTGATTCTTGATCACGGAGCCGTCGTGCCGAGCCAAATTGTGCGGCATCGCCGGCGAGAGGAGGGCGGAGTGCGCGGCGCCTGGATGCGGCAGTTGCATGAACTGCATGTGGCCCAAGTGCGGCGGATGATTGTAGCCGTTCGCCAGCAGCGGCGATTTCTCCAGTCGTGACATATCTGCAAAACAAAGCACAGGGCGGCCATGTTAATCTCTCAATTCCACAATTTTACATATAATTGCCAGCGCCGGGGCGCAACACAGCACTGAAAAGCGCTTTTTGCATTGCAGACGTTTCCCATGCGCAAATCGTACATCATCAGCATGCGAAACCGAAACAACGGGCCGTTGCGCCAAATGACACCGCGCCGTGCAAAGGGGGCGCCCGCGCCGCCGGTTTGATTGATGACTCTAGTTTCGCGCCACATCCACGCGTCACTCGTGACGCAGAGGCCCTTCGCAGACGGTTACATCGGCTCAGCGAAATCGTATTCACGTCCACGCTCCACGCTTGTTCTTCGGGGTGCTTTCCTAATCACTTTCATCAACCTCTCTTTCCTCGCGCCACGCGGGTTTATAAATATCCACCCAATGATCTCTCTCTCTATCACACTGCGCACACAAACACACAGCGTATGATAACGTCGTAAGCAAGTTCGGTTCGGTTTTACTACCTTCTGGACGCCGGCGCTCTCGCCCATCAGACACAAGACGAGAAACACATCAAACACATTCGTATACAATGTACGCCACACCATTCCCGGCTTTAATTAAAATATCTGTTTGTATACAAAGCGGGCGCTGCGCTCTAAAATAACAGAAACCTAATTATTTTTCCTGTTTATTGTGTATGCGCCGTGGCGCCTAGCTGCAATAATTAATCATCGCATCTCGCGGCGCGCGCGCTTAGCTGGACGAGACTCGTCTCTGACGTGTTTCGGTACGGTCCTTCAAAATCTTCCAAATCATCAATACACCATCAAGTCCATCAGCTTCGGAATCAACTAATAATTCCCAGGGCCCACCAAAATGAAGAAATCAAAAAAGGAAGAACTATATGAATGCATAATCAGCGCTTGGGAACTGTTAAATATTCCATGACCTCTCTCCCTTCGGTGCTGCCCCCTTCGTGCTGTAATGTTTCCATGTGTTCTTAAACATGTAAAATGCACAAAAAACACGCAACGATTAGGCAATTATCAATTTGTTTCGCAACTTGCTCTCGTTTATTCTGCGTGGCAGTTTTATTGTGGTGCGGCGGCGCATTTCCATAAAAATCCCATATATGCGGGCAGCATGATCGTCACTCAGGTCGGTCGCCGTTGTTGTTGTTGTCGACGCTGCTTAGCAATTCCTCAGTGCGCGAATTATAAAATGCACGCATACAAGCAATGCTTCGTCGGCTTGAATTTTGCATCTTTTAACGCATTCATATTTATGCGCGCAGAGCGTGTACGCCGACCCAGTCGGCCCAATATAATTGCGCATTCTCACATATTTCTTCATAAAGAATACCGAGTGTGGCTGTAAGTACTACAGCACTTTCTGTCTGCTCCTTCGGAAGTTATTTGCAAATGCATTTCAACGCAATGCTTATCCTACATAAGCTTATTCGGTGTTTACTCGTTCTTTCAGCGGGCAATTAGATATCTTTAATCTGATACGCAGCGCGTGTGTGTAAAAGCGAATATAATATAAGTAACAAATTATTAATCGCGCCGATCTAAAAGTGGAAAGAATGAGCGCCGCTTTGCCTTGGCGATGGCGATGATGCGGTCAGATGGGCGCTCAAGACATTCGAG